>JAQZBX010065632.1:0-10603 GCA_029593785.1 Cabassous unicinctus | reverse complement strand
GAACCCTCCCACTCTTGGAGAATGCTCCCTCTCACCGGGCTGCCTGTGGGAGTTGGGGTATATCCCTGGGCAGCTAGGTAAATCAACCTTCTTCAGCAGATTTGCCTCTCGCCTCAGCGTGGTTCTGCTTCAAGCTAGCTATTTTGTTCCCCAAAGCTGCAAAGGTTTCCTGACAGCCAAACCCACAGAAAGGAAACTCCTCTTGACCCTCCACAAGAGCCAACCCACTCTCAGAGAACGCGCCCTCTCACTGGGTTGCCGGCAGGAGTCACAGTTCCAACCAGCCTTTTTCCTTGAGCGTGGGGCTCAGCTGTCTGTGTCAACCACCACAGGCACGGGAAAAACTCATGAATCTTTTCTGAGAAATCCACCTCTCCATCCTGCTCCCTCCAGATTGATGTTCCAGGTTCTCACTCCATGCACCCCCAGCACAGACCCCCTGGGCAGGACCCTGTCCCCAATCAGCTATCCTCAGAGAGCAAGTCAGCTAGTGCCTTCCTAAACCGATGCCATCTTGCCCCTCTTCATCTGCAATTTTTATCAAAATTTGCATTGATTTTTATAAAAAATATCAAATATGAAATTACCAAATCAAACACCAGGTTTATGGTTTTTTATATTCTTGCCATATTCATTTCAGAAATGTTTGCACCAGTTTCCAGCACTGTAATATATATGTGTGAAAGCATTTTTTTATCATGCTGTCAGTTTGGTCCCCAAGATGGCAGTAATTACTGATTCACTTGATAGTAGCAGTATCAACACAGGTAATTCTTTTTAATTAATATAGTCAAACAGCTACTGAAATTGAATAAGTGGAGGCATTATATTTGCTATGCCCCTTAATGGATCTTTAGTAAAGAGTTCTTTTCTCAACTTCATGGAAATAATATTTACAGAAACTGCCACATTTCATGGCACCTAGAAGTCACTGAACAGATGCCATTTACCCTCTAGGTTTGACATGTATATGCAAGTATGCACTCACACACAGACATTCATTCTCATCTAAAGGATGCAAGAGGTTTAATTCAAGTTCAGAAACTAAGAAATAGCTTACAATGAAAGATGAATCAGTGAGTTGGATGATTGACAAGGACAGTAGTGGAAGGAGATGTGTTGGTGCATGTGTCTGAGTGTGTGCAATTAGAGGTATTTTAGGAGATTATTCTCACCTTATTTAGAATTCTGTATGTATTTTAGCTGAGGGAATAGGAAATTTCATGAGGAATTTTCCCTAGACTCCCAGTCTTGGTTCTGCTGTCCAGCTTTTTGAGCAGAGCTCTTATCTCCAGAAGTAAATTTTCTATTTACCCCTGAGTACCTTCCTCCAGGCCAGTGAGGAGTTTTATTTCCCAAGGTAGACAATCTCTGTGGTTTCCCTGCCTGCCCATCCCTTCCTAGAGCCTCTCAAAAGAATTAAAGAAGGTTGCCCTGAGGTACAGTTTTTCTCCACAGGGACTACTGAGTTAATGTAAAGGCTCAAGTGTGTGAGTACACCCTTGTTATGGATTCCAGCATCTATTCACTTTTGAACTTATTTTGAGTGTTACTGCAGACATTTTCATTTACATTTATTGGTGGGAGTGATAATGTTTGGACATTACTTGAATTTTGACCAGGAATTCCCATCCTTTCCAATTATTAATTTTTTATGATGCTGTTGAAATAGGACATAAATTGTGACCAATCTACTCCAGAAAGTGGCAGGTGAATAATTACTTGTGATCTACTATAAAAAGCCTTTTTAAGTGTACACTGACTTAGCATTTCCTCATGCCTATGGAGAAAACACACAAGGAAGAAAATATATTCTCTGTACATTTTATGTCCCTGAATATTTGTTTATCTCTTTAAGAAGATATAAAGCCAACATTTTGTTCCTTTCTAATTTCATTATAGGTCAAGTTATTTATTCCGAATTAAGTAACTTCAGGGGAGAGAAACTAACAGTTCACTCTATAAACAAGTTTAATTCAGATGGGTTCCACAATAAAGCACATGATGCATTAGAGTTTAGATTTCCCCAAAAGTTAAATTAGTTAGTCTGGGTAATTTGCTTAATTTATAAAAGGAAATCATCTGTGACAAAGTGAAAGGAACACTGGAATTTCAATCACACTATGTTATTAATATTTTTATCTTAGATTCATTTTTCTTCTGTCTTTGTAGCTGTATATTGGGAATGTATTGTTGAAAATCTGAAATGAAACTGTGTGTTAGACACTTTTCTGTCCAGTGCTTGTTACATAGACACTATGCAAATAATGTTTGTGGAATGAATGTTTCACCAGAGAATTGTCCATAGATAACTGTGCTAATGATATACCATTCTACTGATTCATGAAACCCATCACCTCAGAGAGAAACCAAGTAGAAAGAAATAAATCTGCTCTTGATTGTCACTGCAGAATTTGTGTTTTGACTTATTGATAATTTTCATTCTTCATTTTGGAAGATGCATTGTTTTATGATAAATTCATCTAACAGTAAGATGATATTTTGAGAAACTTTGTAATATTTATAACACATTTTTTACTCTAATTTCAAGAACTTAAGAGAGAGACATTCAAAAAGGACATTTTATGGTATAAAGGGAATTTCTAGGATCATAGTTTTTACCTCTATATTATATAAGAAATGACATATTCAATATAACCACCAGACTGATAAACAATAAACAGCTGTTTTAATTTTTTCTTATTTGAACTGTGCTTTTAAAATATTTCTTTATTTTTGGAATGGTTTGTGGGCATGGGTTTCATTTTAGAGAGTGTATTTCACTGTGGAAGATTATAATAAGCTCATAAGTGAAAATGTGAGATATATCTAACTCTACAACAAATATGGTTATGATTATGCATAAAGAAATCTCAAACTAAAGAAGATGCACTTATTCACAGACTAAAATCTAGAAAGAGATATAATTGTTGTTATGTAAATTATATTTTTATTACAAAAATTGTGAACTTAAAAAACAATCATGTGCATTTGTAGAATTCCTACATGATGGAATACTGTGCTGCAGTAAGAAGAAATGAAATTGGAACACATATGATAACATGGATGAGTCTTGAAGACATTATGCTAAGTGCAATAAGCCAGACACAAAAGGACAAATATTGCATGTTCTCAGTAATAGGAACTAAATACAAAGAATAAGCACATGGTGTTAAAACCTAAAGTATAGGTCATTAGAGATAAGAGGAGTGCTGTGAAGGAGTATGGAGGCTTAATGTATGTAGAAGTTTTAATTAACATAAATGTGTGGAAATGGATAGAGTTAATGGAAACATATTATAATGAGTAGCAGCTGGTTTATAAATGGGATTGGGGCTGGAAAGGGTAGTCTAGGGCTGTAAATGTCAACTGAAAGAGATATGGCTGCTTTCTGATACAACATTGAATACTTTTCATTTTCTTTCCACTTTTTGTAATGTCCACATTTTATATGATTTTAATGTGTTTTTATAAGGAAAATGTGATGCATTTGTAGAAAAAGACAATGTGCTTCTATTTACTATTCTTATGAAGCAGGGACAGGATTAATCACATAAGAATTAAGCCTGAAGGTTTTTTATCATATCACTTCACTCCATTAAGTACAAGTCAGAAATAGAGCCATGGTTCACTCATACTTTATGACACCATATCCAGTGGTGATTATAATGAGATCTCCAGGTGTCTCAGGAGATTCTGGTTCTACATATCCATGGTGGGCACAATTTAAGTAGAACACAAGGTGCCTTAAAGCAATCTAAGGTATTTGGAAGTATTTTATCACCCTTTCCATTTTCCTTGAGATTTTTCCTTACAGGGTTTGAGTACAAGACCCCAACTCATTTTCTATAATAAAAGTCTTTTATGAGATGTTGAAGGGTTATGGCTCTGGCTAAAAGATTAAGACAGACTAGAAATGTCAACTTGAGGACATCTTCATCATCACAACAGTCACCATCACGTCATTAGAAAAAGGACTGTTCGTTGTGTTTATAACAATGAACTAAAAATAGGGAAAAGAAAATGGATAAGAAATAACAAGGAATTTAGCACTTGTAGTTGGAAAGAATTATAAAAAGGTGAGTTCACATGTGCAACACACCCAAAAATCTGGGTGTAATACTAAATAAGAAATTATTTATTGTTTTCCAGAGGTCTTTCATCATCAAAAATAAGGCAAAATATCTACCATGGAGCTCTATTTTAGACTCTGGTTCATGGTATTATCCTTAATGGGAGAAAAAAAATAATGTTTTAAATGAGATAAGAATCAATGCATATTTTAAAGTTTAATGCAGATTGTATATTCAGAGCTACCATCTATAAACATCTGGGTTCTCACATTAACACATTTCCTTTAAAATCTACTGGAGGGGAACAGATGTAGCTCAGTGGCTGAGCACCTTCTTCCCATGTACAAGGTCCTGGATTTGATCCCCAGTACCTCCTGAAAAAAATACTGGAAACAATTTTTTTCAGAATCTGAGAGCGAATAACAGGAAAAATGACTATAGAAGAATTTTGCAGTTTCTTTAAATCAGAGGGTGTCTATATCAAGCTAATATCAAAGCATTCAAAGCTACTTATAATTTTTATCATAACTGCTTAATTCACCTTTTCCCATAATAAAGCTTACATATTTATTACACTAAGAAAATACAACTTTTTAAAAACAGGCTATGTTTGTTAAATATAGACCAAATCCTTAATCCAAACAGGAAGATAATTATGATTATTGAGATAAGTTTAAATATATAGATCATCTACTCTGCAAATTGATAACCTAATCAATGTGTCAAGATTTAAAATTGGTGCTGATTCTAGTATCACTGTTCTATTTAGTCATAAGACTTTTGCACAGAACTTTCCATAAAGCCTCTCCTATGTCCTTATTCCTTAAACTGTATATAAGGAGGTTCAACATCGGGGTGAGGCTGGTATAGAATACAGAGAGACCTTGGTCCTGCTCTGTGGTATGCAAGGAACTTGGAATCATGTAGATAAATATGGTTGGGCAAAAGTAGAGAAACACAACCATCAGATGGGAAGAACAAGTGGCAAGAGATTTATTCGTCCCTTTGGAAGACTTTACATGGAGAACACTAAGAAAGATGAAAGTATAGGAGGCAAGGATGAGGCCAAAGCGGATAAGGAGAAATAAAATTCCCATGATTAATACTACTTTCTCATAAGTTGAAGTGTCCTCATATGACAACTTGAGGACTACTGGGAGCTCACAGAAGAAATAGTTGATTGCTTTGGAGCCACATCTGGAAAAATGCATGGTATATATGGTATGAACTACAGAATAAATTGCTCCTCCTACCCAGGATACAATAGCTACCTGCAGGTAAACTTTAGGACTCATAATGACCATATATCTCAAGGGGTTACAAATAGCCACATATTGATTTTAAGCCATCATATTGAGCAGAATACATTCACTGCCTCCAAAGGCAAAGTAGAAATAGACCTGCATCACACAACCAATGCAGAAAATTCCTGTAGTCCCTGAGAAAAGAGTTGTTTAGCATCTTGGGGACAGTTACCAAGATGAGGGAGTTGTCCATGTGGGTGAGTTGGCTGAGCAGGAAGTACATGGGTCTGTGAAGATGGGAATCAAGAGAGATGAGAAGGACCAAGATGCTGTTTCCTATAATGGCAGCAAAATAGACCAGGAGAATGGTGCAGATGAGGATGCCAATGTGCCTTGATCCTAGAAAGAGTCCAAGGAGAGTAAAATCCACCATGGATGTCTCATTTTCTCTCCTCATGTTTCATACGCTGCTTAAGGATCAAAGAGTGAAAGACAACAGTGTACCAAGGGGGAAATATTCACTAAGAAATAGGATTTCTGTTAATTGTCTCTGCAATAAAATCAACTGTCCCATTCTGACCTAAATCAGAGGACAACTAGGAGGAAGCAGACTTTAACTAATATGTGACTTTGTCGTCAAATGCAATGATAAAGTATTAGCATTGAAGAGTTATCCTTAAAGGTTACTTTATACATTATTAAATCAAGGCATACAATTAAAATGTGTATTATCTGGAAGTTTGGCAAGCAGATAATGAAGTGTTGTATGAATTTCAATATCTCTGGGTACTTTCAATTATCCTGAATAAACAGCCAGCATAGTCTATTAAGCTGAAGTTGTTAAACTCCTCAGTATGAACTCTTATGTAAACATGTTCTGTTCTATAGCTTAGAAACATAATAGATAATTTCATGGCATACAAATTCCATGTGAATGAGGAGTTTCTCCTCACACGTATCTTCATGGTTAATGCACATACAAAGTACTGTAATATTTTGTATAAAGTACAATTACTCATTTGCTCACCACTCAAAGAAAACAATACATTTTCCTTTGGTGAAGGAAAGCATCCATGAAACATAAGGAAAACTTCATTTCTCTTCTTTATTATTTTTTTCCATTTTTCTTTAAACTTATTTAAATCTTGAATCAGTTTTAGTTAGTGGTCCAAATGTCTGTCACATAAGTTAGATCCTTACATCCAACGAGTGAAGGAATAATCACACTAAGTTTTTCAATCTCTCTTTCATCTACCACAAAACATTGCACAGAATAGAAACTTGTTAAATATTTTTAGAAATGGATTGTTTACAATGTGATGTGTTATAATATTTATGTTTTTTTTTTATTTCATAGAGGAAGAAAAACTTACTGACCAGAAATATTAATATGTTTTTTTTTTCTAGTAAAGGATATAGATTAATAACAAATAACATCTTTCTTGCCAGGAATTGTTTGCTCATACAGCTAGTCAGGTTTAACAATACCATGTAAGAACCTGGAATCAGAGTGATAATAACTGGCTTATGTAAGACTCTCTGTTCTGACTGATCATGGTAATAATCCTGCACACAGATTTAACTAGCAACACAGACCACAAGGATTGGCAGATCAAAAGCACATTTTTAACCTGGTTGATCCCATACACTTGAAATAATTTAGTGAATGTTTGCTTTGTACAGAATTTGTGATATATTTTGAGGAAAGCAAAGAAGTGAGTATCATACATGGATCCTGCCCATTTGGTTGTTTATTGTCTTCAATGAATAGAATGACATATAAGATACCAAAAAGTTTATGTATGTAATAAATTGTGTTCAATGATTTAGAGAGAGTCATTAGTGATGAATATAATTCAAGAAAAGAGTCATAAAATTTGCATTTGATTCAAAATAAAACTAGTCTTTTTGGACTGATTCTTCAAGTAATTAAAAAGTGAATCAGTTTTTTAAATGATTTTCAATCATCTTAATTTATAAAGATGTTCTGTACATGTTATTTTTCTGATTTTATTATTCATATTGGTCTCAACATAATTTGCTTCCACTATATATGTCATTTTTCAGTCTTTTCTTAGTTTGCTGGAAAACCAAGTGTATTGAGAAGATGTTTACATTTGCTTAATAATAGTGATATTATTTTCTTTTTTAGCAATCATTAAAAGGAAAATGTTCAATTAAATAAAATTTAGAAAATGATAAAACTAAGAAAAACAATTAGCTTTTCTTATAGAACAAATTAAACTTAGTTTATAATATCAAATTAAAAAATTGAAGAATCATTCTTCCTCTTTACTTTTTGTTATGCTAAATAGAAAAGTATAAAATTATGAGAAGCTGGTCCTAACTGTTTCAATGGTGTAGGCTTTCTCTGTGACTTTGCATTATGGATAGATCTGAAGGTCAGAACCAAGCTATTGTTTGATCTGGAATTTCTACTAGAGTAAGTGTCACAGTAGAACACACTGATAAGTTGACTGGATGATGACACCCATTCAGTTCTTATCATGGTCACCAAACACTCCATACCACTTTGTGTATTTTTGCTCCATTTGTTAGAATGAAAAGAAAGCTAACCGATACATCAAAGAATCCTATACCAACATTTACATTTTTGCTTTGCCTTGCAGCATGAGAAAAAAGATAATTAGTAGGTAGAAGAACTCCATACACATTTTATATCTTTTCTTTACTTTGTAGAAGGAGAAATAATGAAATCATTTTGTTTACTGTGAAGTTGTGAGTTGAATTTGAATTTTCTTGTTGGTTTATCCATCATAGAAAAATCGGTGTATTTTCCAACATGTTATGATGTTTTTCCATCTGAAAGATGTATTGTTTCATTTCAAAATGGCAAGTTTGAAGCTTGGTTTAAAGGAATGCAACTACTTCATACAGCTCAGTATTCTTCACTAATAGTGTGGGTTAGAGAGACAGACATTCTCAGAAGGAGGTGGAAGGATAAAAACATGTTCTGAGCAGCTATTGTCAAGCAATCATTAGGATTGTAGGACACACCAGGTTACGTTGCAGGTAGAAAGATTCATAGGTTGCATAAAGGAAGAAATAATGGTTATAAATAGAAAATAATTCTGCCTCTTTAATGAAATGTAGAGTAAATTTTGGACTCTACCCTCTAAAGTAGGGGTATAGAGTGCTGATGCCCAAGTGAGTTCAAGATGATGAATGAATTAGAACTTTTGTTACAGAAGACAATTCAGAAATATGTGAATACTTTGGATTACAAAGCTATTGTATTTTATTGTATTGTTCCTCATAAAAATTAGAAATCCAGACTTGCAGATGCACAAAACAATTTGCATGTTTACAGTTGCTCTGCTTTGCTAAATCATTGAATTACCTTATGAGCAAAAAACTTCAGGAATGACTTTCACATCCTTTTATCATACCAAATTCTAGTTGCCCTGTGATCGGTTGTGGTTTTTCATTGAAATAGGCCACAATTTTTTCTCCCATCATGTTTTTTTTTTTCCTTTTTATCATGTACCTGTTTCATTGTAATTAAGTCTCATAGCAAAGGCTTGGCTAAATGAGCTTGGCTGGTTAGGAGGTGAGGTAAATGAACAATCTCAACCTTGTGTAACGGGGCCTTGGTTGACTCAGAGCAGTTTTCCTGGGGACTTCTATTCTTGGACTTTTATTAACTAGAATTTATTTTGTCAGTTTGGACTTTCTCCAGAATAGTTTCTAATGAATAATTACTAGTTGTTCTGAGAAAACCTTTCCCTTCCTTCTGCTCATCACTAGTATATTCTAATAAATATTCTGTGATTATAGATGGCACATGATTCTCTGGGCATCTGAAGCTTTCTGCATGGTGATCTCTTCCAGAAAGCCAAGATCTGGCCTCTGGAATCTCCCCATTAGTGGGCATAGTGTCTGAGAGACTAAACAAATCCCCAGACTTAAGCTGAAATTAGGAGAATCTCCCTGCTGCAAGTATTAGGGATGCAATCTTTCATCCTTTGAGTCAAAAAGAGAAACATCCAGTGATTTGTTTGTTTGTTTTTGGCTGAATTACATTGAACTTCATTTTTAAATGACACACCACAGATTTCATCACTTTGCTGCTATGTTAACAACACCACTACAGTGTGGTACACAACAAACAATCTTAGGCTTGGGGCTCATTTCCTCTTACTTTCTATCTTTGAAAGTTTAGTCAAGTGGTCCTCTCTCCCTGAATTTCATTTTACTCAATTGGAAGCAGGAGTTTATTATTTGTCCAACTCTGTAGCTAATAATGATCATATGAGAGAGAGAATTTGTGAAACACCAAACTCTTTGGATGCTGAGTTTTATTCTTATAGTTTTATGTGTTATGTCTTTCCTAAAATCATGACTTGAAAGAGAATGATTGGTCAATTGGCTGGGAAAGCAGAAGGGGGATAGAATAGCATGTGTCAGTGATTGTAGGACAACGCTTGATTAAAAATGAGCAGTAATTTCTTTGAGGCAGGTGATGGTGCCTAAATGCAAGTAAGAAGAAATGTTCATAGCAGTTCTTTATGTTGAAAGCAGCCAATTTTTGCCTCGTTGCTAAGGACCAGCTTGTTTCCTGGCTGTTTTGTGTGTCTGTGTCAGGACATTCTGTGGGCTCTTTTCAGGAACTTGTTAATATTTTCCTGCAAATAATTAGATCAGTGTCATCACTTCCCTGCCAACCCATTTGCATGAGAATAGAAGCACCAGATTTTGAAGAGACTCTTCTTTCCTCATTTAATATACTTTGCCAAAGTATATCATTTAATATATCATTGCCAAAGATCAGTTGACCACAGACATGTTGCTCATTTCTGGACTCTCAATTCTTTTCCATTATTATATGTGTCTATCTTCATGCCAGTAATATGTTTTTTGATAATTGTGGCTTTGTAATAACTTTTTTGGGGAAGTGTGAGGCATCCAATTTGTTCCACTTTCTCAAGGTGACTTTGCTATTCAACGCACTTGTAATTCCATTGAATTTGAATACACTTTTTCAGTTATGCAAAAATATTGCTGAAATTTTAGAGGAATCACTTTGGATATCAAGATTACTTTTAGTAGTAGGGAACTCTTAATAATATTAAGACTTTCAAAACTTGAACTTGGAATGTCTCAATATTTATTTATATTTCTTTAGTTTCTGGTTTTAGCTGTCATCTCTTATGTTAAATTTATTCTTAGATATTTTGTTCTTTAGGTGTTATTATATAGAATTCATGATTTCCTTTTTTTTTTTTCTTTCTGCAGGTTAAATATCAACCCACTGCTTTCTGTCCT
>JAQZBX010065631.1:0-16267 GCA_029593785.1 Cabassous unicinctus | reverse complement strand
AGAGAGGTCACATTTGAGCTACAAGGAAACTCTCAGGAAGCAACTCTTAGGCACCCCACAACACTAGGCATGTTTCAATTTCAAGAGGCAAGGCTCACAAGCATAGTAGTCAATATCAAGGACCCATCAATGGACAATCCTCCTTCACCAGTCATTTCCCCTGCACTTGGGGGACTGCTGTTGCTCCATTAGAGAATGAAGCAGAGCTCTCCAGGATGAGAATTCAATATTCTCTCGGTTATTGTGTGGGTCTCCACCCACTGTGACAATGCCCTGTGAATATTTGAACACATTTATATGCATTATATGTATGTCCAGGTGAACTACCTCTCATGTATCCCCCATCACTGACACCCACACTAATGATCCTCTCCTGCCCCAGTTGTAACCCTTCTGTGATCTAAAGCTTCTTCAAAAATGAAGCCAATACAATAGCCAAATACAATTAATAGGAAAATGAAATAATAATGATAGGTTTAAATTTAAGAAATAAAATGCATAAAAATTTAAAGAAACTAAAAATAAAATAAAATTTAAAAATTTGGATATTAAAATATTATGAGAAATATTTAAAACTTTTTTTTTGACATTTTGCCTTTCATCACTGTAATATCTCTTGTCCTGTATGTACAGTGACATTTTCTTCCATTTATTCCCCAGTGTCTTTTTTTCATTTTGTTTTCAAAGAAGGTTTAGGTCACAGTAAAGTCACATACAGAATACAGGGGACTCCATATACCCAACATCCTTCCCCTTTTCCCAAGTCCCGTATTAATACCATTTCATATGTGTATGGTACATTTGTTACAATTGATATACAAATAGTGAAACATAGGTACCAGTCATGGTCAATGGTTTACATTATGGTTTACTTTTTAGACCGTAGACTCATATACATTTTGATGATATTTAACATGGCCTGTGTCCATCATTGCAAGATCATATAGAACACTTCCATTGCCCACTAAATATCCCCTGTTCCATCTATTCTATTCCTCTTTCCCCCACTCCTCAGGGACCATGGCGACCACCTGGCTTCACTCCTTCGATGACAAGATTCATAGTTACTTGCAACAACACTGAGGTCTGACATGCTGGTTTGTCCTCCCCAATTAAGAACCACCCATGCTCCTGAGAGACTCCCGCCCCTCTGTTTGAGGACATATAGGTCCTTCCCAGAATGGGAGTCCAACTCCTTCCTGCTCATTATGTGGGTGTCCACCACTTTTACATTATGACAAAATGATCGCTTGCACACTCCCTAGAAGCCTGCCCTAGGTGTGCCCTGTCTTAAATGCCTCCCCATCCAACACCCTAAACCAGTAACCCTTCCTTGTCATATTGCCATAAAAGCATTCCCAACTTTGTATTTTTCAACCACATACCCACCTATCCCAGTGTTCACCTGGTCTCTCCTCCAACCCTCCCTCCAGTTTCATGGACCCTCCAACACACCCTCCCCACTCTACCCACCTGTCATACCTGCACTGCCCAATCCAATAGTATCACTACCCTCCTGTCATATCCCGTCAATGCCCAACTACACACTTCCACCTTTTCATAGATTATGCCCATATGGGCATTGGCTCATAACTTTCTTCTCCCTTTCTATTTCCTGTAAACTTATCTTCCAGACAATAGTTCTCTGAGTCTGTTCAAATTGCTTAATTTACATCAGTGAGGTCATATAATATTTGTCCTTTAATGCCTGGCTTGCTTCCCTCAACATAAGGTCCTCATGACTCATCCATGTTATCCCTTGTATTAGCACTGTATTCATTCTTACAGCAGAGTAATATTCCATTGTATGTATGTGCCACATTTTGTTTATCCATTCATCTGTTGATTGGCATTTGGGTAGATTCCAATTTTTGGCAATAGTGAATAATGCCGCTATAAACATGGTGTGCATATATCTTTTCATGTCCTTGTTTTCAATTCTTCTGGGTATATACCCAGCAGTGGAATTGCTGGATCACATGGCAGTTCTATAGTTAGTTTTTTGAGGAACTGCCAAACTGTCCTCCACAATGGCTGAACCATCCTACATTCCCACCAGTAGTGGATAAGGGTTCCCATTCCTCCACATCCTTCCAACACTTGTAGTCCTCTGTTTTTTTGATAGTTGCCAGTCTAATGCGTGTAAGATGGTATCTCATTGTAATTTTGGTTTGCATTTCCCTAATAGCTAGTGATGCTGAGCATCTTTTCATGTGCTTTTTAGCCACATATATTTCTCCCTTGGAGAAGTGTCTTTTCAAGTCACTTGTCCATTTTTTAAAATGAATTGTCTTTTTATTTTCGAGGTGTAGGATTTCTTTGTATATGCTGGATATTAGGTTCCTATCAGATAGATGGTTGCCAAATATTTTCTCCCATTGAGTAGGCTGCATTTTACTTTCTTGATTACCTCGTTTGAGGTGCAAAAGTTTTTAATTTTGAGGAGGTTCCATTTATCTCTTTTTCCTTTCCCTGCTCATGATTTGGCTGTGAATTTTATGAAACCATTTCCTATTACATGTCCTGTAGATGTTTCCCTACATTATCTTCCGAAGTATTTATGGTCTTGGCTCTTACATTTAGATCTTTGATCCATCTTGAGTTGATTTTTGTGTAAGGTGTGAGATGGTGTTCCTCTCTCATTCTTTTGGATATGGATATCCAGCTTTCCAAGCACCATTTGTTGAAGAGGCCATTCTCTCCCAGTTGAGTGGGCTTGGTGGCCTTGTCGAATACCAGATGACTGTATATGTGAGGATCTATCTATATCAGAACTCTCATTAGGTTCCATTTGTCAGTATGCCTATCCTTGTTCCAATACCATGCAGTTTTGACCACTGTAGCTTTGTAGTATGTTTTAAAGTAAGGTAGTATGATTCCTCCAATTTCATTTTTCTTTTTCAATATGTCTTTGGTTATTCTGGGCCTCTTGCCCTTCCAAATAAATTTCATAGTTAGTTTTTACAATTCAGTAAAAAAATGCTGTGTTGATTTTTATTAGGATTGCATGATTCTGTAGATTAGTTTGGGTAGGATAGACATCTTAATGATGTTTAGTCTTCCTATCCATGAACAGGGAATATTCTTCCACTTATTTAAGTCTTCTTTGAATTCCTTTAACAGTGTTGTGTAGATTTCTGTGTATAAGTCATTTACATCTTTAGTTAAATTTATTCCTATGTATTTGATTCTTTTAGTTACTATTGTAAATGGTATTTTTTTCTTGATTTCCTCCTCAGATTGCTTATTATTGGTGAACAGAAATGCTACTGATTTTTGCACATTGATCTTATAACCTACAACTTTTCTCATCTCATTTATAAGTTCTAGAAGCTTTGTTGTAGATTTCTGAGGGCTTTCTATGTATAGGATCATGTCATCTGCAAATAGTGAAATTTTTACTTCTTCCTCTCCAATTTGGATGCCTTTTATATCGTTTTCTTGCCTCAGTGCTTAAGCAAGTACTTCTTACACAATGTTAAATAGGAGCAGTGATAGTGGGCATCCTTCTCTTGTTCCTGGTCTTAGAGGGAAAGTTTTTAGGATTTCACCATTGAATATATATTGGCTGTGGGTTTTTCATATATACCGTTTATCATGTTCAGAAAGTTTCCTTCTATTCCTATCTTTTGCAGTGTTTTTATCAGGAAAGTGTGCTGTATTTTGTCAAAAGCTTTTTCTGCATGAGTAGAGGTGATCATGTGATATTTTTCTTTCAATCTGTTTATGTGGTGTATTACATTGATTGATTTTCTTATGTTGAACCATCCTTGCATACCCGGGATGAAACCCACTTGGTCATGGTGTATAGTTCATTTGATGTGTTGTTGAATATGATTAGAAAGTATTTTGTTGAGTATTTTAGCATCTAGGTTCATTAGAGGGATTGGTCTGTAATTTTCCTGTCAAGTGGCATCTTGTTTGGCTTTGGTAATAGGATAATGTTGGCATCATAGAATGAGCTAAGCAATGTTCCTTCTACTTCTATCTTTTGGAAGTGTGTAAGCAGGATTGGTTTTAGTTCTTTTCGGAATGTTTGGTAGAATTCACCTGTGAAGCCATCTGGTCCTGGGCTCTTCTTAATTGGGAGGTTTTTGATGACTGATTCTATCACTTTACTTGTGATTAGTCTGTTGAGTTCATCAATGTCTTCTTTTGTCAACATTGGCTGCTTGTTAGTTTCTAGGAATTTGTCCATTTCCTCTAAATTAGCCTTCTTGTTGGCATATAATTTTTCAAAATATCATCTTATGAAACTTTTTATTTCTCTGGGGTCAGTGGTGATATCCCCTTTCTCATTTCTTATTTTGTGTATTTGCATCTCATCTCTTTTTTCCTTTGTTAGTTTAACTAAGAGTTTTTCAATTTTATTGATCTTCTTGAAGAACCAGCTTTTGGTTTTGTTTATTTTTTCTGGTGCTTTCTTATTTTCTATTTCATTTAGTTCTGCTCTAATCTTTGTTATTTCCAACATTCTACTTCCTTTGGGTTAGTTTTTTGTTGTTTTTCTAATTCCTCCAGGTGTGCAGTTAGGGCTTTGATTTTAGCTCTTTCTTTTTTTTTGATATATGCATGTGTGGCTATGAATTTCCCTTTCAGTACAGCTTTTGCTGCATCCCATAGGTTTTTATATGTTGCGTTGTCATTTTCGTTCATTTCAAGGTAGTTACTGATTTCTTTTGAGATTTCCTCCTTGACCCACTGTTTATCTAAGAGTATGCTGTTTAACTTCCATATCTTTTTTTCTAATGTGGGTCTCTGGTCCTTACTGATTTCCAGCTTCATTCCATTGTGTTCAGAGAAATTACTTTGTATAATTTCAATCTTTCTGAATTCATTGAGCATTTTTCTGTGTACTAGCATGTGAGAATGATCCATATGCACTCGAGAAGAATGCATATCCCGCCTCATTTGGGTATAATGTTCTCTATATGTCTGTTAGGTCCAGATCCTCTAATGTGTTATTCAAAGTCTTTGTAAAGTTCCCCACTATAATTCTAGAAGCATCTATTTCTCCACTTAGTTTTTCCAGTGTTTGCCTTATGTATTTTGAGGCACCCCGGTTAGGTGCATAAATGTTTATGATTGTTCTTTCTTCTTGAAAGACTACCACTTTTACTAATATATAGTGTCCATCTTTGTCTCTTACAATAGTTTTGTGTTTAAAGTTTATTGTGTCCAATATTAGTATAGCTACTCCTACCCTTTTTTGGCTGCTGTTTGTTTGTAATATTGTTTTCCAGCCATTCGCTTTCAGCCTCCTTGAATCCCTGGGTCTAAGGTGGGTTTCCTGTAGACAACATACAGATGGGTCATATTTCCTTATCCATGCAGCCAATCGGTGTCTCTTGACTGGTAAGTTTAAGCCATTAACATTCAGTGTTATTACTCTCAAGGAATTACTTACATTAGTCATAGTTTCTTTGGGTTTAAGTATGTCATATGTTATTTTTTATTTCTCTTTTGGCCTTTTTAGTTGTTTTAACACTCTCCTCCATCTCTCTCTCTCCTGTTTTTTTCCTTTCAACCTGCAGAACTCCCTTTAGTATTTCTTGAAGGGTAAGTTTCTTATTGGCATACTCTCTTAATTTATTTTTATCTTAATTTATTTTTATCTGTGACTATTTTGAATGCCAACCTTGCTTGATAGGGAATTCTTGGCTGGAAGTGTTTTTTCTTTTAGTACCTTAACTATGTCATACCACTACCTTCTTGCCTCCATGTTTTCAGATGAGAAATCAGCACTTAATCTTATTGAGCTTCCCTTGTACGTGATGGTTCTCTTTTCTCTTGCTGCTTTCAGTATTTTCTCTTTGTCTTGAGCATTGGACATTTTGACAAGTATGTGTCTTGGAGTAGGCCTGTTGGAATTTATACTGTTTGGGGTATGCTGCACTTCCCGGACATGTATGTCTGTCTCCCTCAATAGGGTTGGAAAGTTTTCAGCCATTATTTCCTCCAACATTCCATCTGTCCCCTTTCCTTCTCTTCTTCCTCTGGGATGTCTATAATGCATATGTTTGTGTTTTTTGTGTTGTCATTCAAATACCTAAGTCCCTGCTGGATTTTTTCTATCTTTTAGTCTATCTGTTCTACTATCTGTTTGATTTCAGTTGTACTGTCTTCCACATCACTAACGCTTTCTTTTGCCTGTTTAAATCTGCTCTTATGTGTTTTCAGTGTATTTCTGACTTTCTTTGATTGTGCCACTCATCACCATCATATCTGTTATCTTTTTATGTATGTTTACAATTTCTTTAGTATGTTCTCCCAGTGTCTTCTTAATATCCTTAATCTCTTCCCTCATTTTAAGTTGGTCCATGATATTTGTTTGAACAGCTTTGATTAGTTGTTCAATGTTCTGCATCTTTTCCTGGTTTTCAGTTTGTTCATTGGAC
Source organism: Cabassous unicinctus (assembly GCA_029593785.1). Classification (NCBI taxonomy): domain Eukaryota; kingdom Metazoa; phylum Chordata; class Mammalia; order Cingulata; family Chlamyphoridae; genus Cabassous; species Cabassous unicinctus. The sequence continues at coordinate 9,869 of JAQZBX010065631.1, read as the reverse complement.
TGGGCCATGTCTTCCTGTTTCTTAGTATGGTTTATAATTTTTTGTTTCTGTCTGGTCATCTTTTTATCTTGATGGGTTTATTCCATTGATTGGCTTCTCTGTCTACTCTAGGGTTTTATTTAGTTGCTGTTTCTGGTTGTGTATTAAGTTTTCTTTTTGACACTTTGTTCCTCTTATTCTATTTCCTTGCTGTTGTCTATGTTCCCTTGAAGGAAAAAGATTGGGGCCAGAGAAAGTGAAAGAGGTAAAAAAAGAAAAAGCATAATAGTAATAATAATGATAAAAGGTAGAAGAGAATCCATATAAGACCCTAGAAAATGAATATTTAACTCATGTAAGCAATGTAGAGTAATAGGAATAAAAAAGTTGAATACCAGCAATGAAATGCAAAATCGAATAGAGAAAAATATAAAGAATGAATTAAAATGCCAGAATGATGAGAAGAGAGGGAAAGAGAAAAGAAAAGACAAAAAGAAAACAAGTTAATAAAAGGAAGAAAGCAGGATAGACGGGATAGAAGTAAAAAAAACAGAAAAATTGAGCACTAAGCAAAAAGAGGTGGAATGTAAGAATAACAACAGAGAGCAGAAGATAGAAAGATGAAGGAAGGAAAAGAGGTAGTGTTGGTAGACAAAATCAGTATACACAGAAATGTGGAAATCAAGGAAGAGGAAACAGCAAACAAGAAAGAAGACAGCAGCATCTAATTTTAAAAAAAGGGGTTGTGGGGGAGAAAGAGGAAAGAAAAACAAAAAAAAACAAGAAAACAAACAAACACACAAGCAAGCAGTCAAACACAAACTAAGGAAAAACTGCCTTCCCTCTTAGGCCCTTGGGGAACTTCTCAGGCTGTCAGTGTTCATCAATCAATTACCCTGTATCCTGCTCTCTGCAGGGTTTGAAGTGGGTTTTAGTGAGTAAACTAAGTTAAATTTTTGTTTTTTTTAAGTAGCCCTTTTTTTTTTTTAGGAACAATAAGAGACCCAAGAGAACTAATACAAAAATAATGTCTATGTTCTCTCTGTTCTAAAGTATCAGCTGCATGTTTGATATCCTGGTGGATTACTACTCTAATAGGAGCTGGGAATTGAACTAGAGACCTCATTTATTCAAAGTGGAAACTCCTCCACTGAGCTAAACTTTCTCGTTGGGTGTATTAGCTCTTCAGAAAGCTATCCGGTCACTTTCCCTCGGGCAGGTTTGACTCTTTGCAGTTGGGTCGATTCTTGCTGATTAGGAGCCTGTCTGTCTCTGCCCCCTTTCGATTCTTATTGCTTTCTCTCCCAGGGTGGCAGGACTCAATAGTCTGTGTGAGCGGATCCCGCATCACTTCTCCTAGTCAGGTTGAGTTCTCTTCTGAAATTCAAATGGGACACTGGTGACCACACTCACCACAGAAAAATGACTCTCAACCCTCTTCCAGACCACCCCCTCCCCCCAGGGGACCCTAAATAGGCTCTTGGAAGCTTATTAAGCACTTCCTACTGCTTGTCTCTCTAAGGGGAGTCGAAATTTTGATAGTTTTCAGCACGGGGACTAGTCAATTGCCTGATTTCGCCATCTCGCAGGCCAAGTTTCTCTATCCCAAGGCGGTTAAGTAAATCAGGCTGTCTCAGCAGATTCGTCTCTCCCCTTTTCCTGGTGCCACCTCGAACTGGCTGGTATGCTCCTCAAAGCTCAAAGGGGGTCCAGGCAATCAAACTCACAGAAAGGAAACCCCTCTCCACCTTTTGCCAGAACCCTCCCAATCTCAGAGAATGCTCCCTTACTCTGGGTGACTGGCGGGAGTTGGGGTTTGCAGCAGTTTTTTGCATTAAGGGTGTGGCTTAGCCATCCAGGGCTTCCAGCCAGGGGTGAGAAACTCATGATTTTACCTTGAGCAATTTATCTCTTTGTCCAGCTCTCTCCAGATCAATGCCCAGAAGCCTCCTGCTCTGTGGGTTCCTAGAACAGCTTACTTGGGCAGGATCTTGCCCCCAATCAGCCATTTTTTGTGAAAGAGATTGTGAGTGCCTACCTAAACCAATGCCATCTTGCCACTTCTCCCTATATGTTAAAAGTAACATTTCCTTCATACTTATTCTTAGTGTGTAAGTTCAGGTCCTCCAAGAAACAGACACTAAGACAAGATTGGACATTCAAATAATTATTGGAGGAAATGCCTGCGAAGAATAAAGGGGAAGAAGCAAAAGACAGCGAGTGCCTTCAGAATGCGATGCGGGTCTGACACCTGTGAAAGGAAAAGGGGAAAGTAGGAGGACCAGGAGGGAAGATCCTCAGACTGCAGAACAGTTTTCATAAAATATGGACTTGGCCATTGGGAGATGCTCAAGCTATAGTCATCCATTAGAGGAGCCCTGTTCAAATGCACCTGTGTTAGGATACCGCCATGTTCAGGGAGCAGCCTGCAGGAAGATTGCCTCAGTACAACCACAAAGGAGGATCAAGGCTGGGTGGATCCTGCTCCCTGTGACAGGAAATCTGAGCAGCACATTTCCATGGCTGCCACATTAGTAATTTCAAAAATCACATTTCCTTATGACTTTTTAATTAACAATAAACCATACAAGTAGCAAAACTTCATTGTTATGTGGGATGCATTCATTCACTTTTAAAGAAAAGAAACTTATCTGCTTTTCATTACACAGCTGGATTTTTTTTTCCAGGTTTCACTATCTCATTGATTGTTCTTGAAACAGTTTTACTGCTTAATTCAATAAAAGCAATAAATTTGTTTGGATTTTTTTTCCTTCCTTGAATTAATAACCAGTTGCAGCTGATAAAACTTATTTTTCTCTGATATTTTGTAGCTTACTATATTTTGCTAACACATTGCTGTTTTTTAAGAAATGAGTACCTTATCATTCTCATTAGAATATTTATAAGCATTCTAGGGACAGTACTATAGTTTTCAGACATTACTTTAAATCTTGGAGGAATAATTTTGTCAAGTGCATTGGTGTGTTTCTTTGTAAAATGCATACTTAATCTTAACTATTCCACAGCTTAATTAGAAAAAAAAAGTTTTGGAAGAGTAATTAATCAGTAATTGTGGATTTGTGGGCAAATATAAAAATATAAAATCAGTTACAAACATTTAATTATAATTTGAATTGTCAACATTTTTTAACTAAGTATTTTGAAATGAGGGTTAATTTAATATATATATATATATATATATTTTCTCATGTATGCCCATATTCTTACCACTGTATGTATGGTATATGAATAAATGTATATACCACCATGAATGCAACAGCCACCAATTCACACTGTTTAAATGGTAACTGAAACACCACCATTCGTTGCATAATTTTTCTAAATCTTAACTTTTGGTAATACTCTGAAAAATACAGATCTATATCGTCCCTCAATTTCCAGTCATAGACAAAATATTTTTTTAAATGTATACTGTTTCACCCAGAACCTGGAGCCTCATATTTTCCTTAAGGAAAATTTAACTTTTCCTATCTATAGCTTGTTGTTGCTGTAAGGCCTAGATGATCCATTTGCTATGGAGCTAGGAAACCTCACCTTGAGCCCATCCCTAATTCAGCACTGCCATTGGTCAGTCTTCTTGAGGACACACAGCTTCAGGTCCTTTGTATGTCAACATTCCTATCCTGTCCTTTTTTTTTTTTTTGAGGTACCAGGTGCTGGAGATTTGAACCCAGGACCTCATATGTGGGAAGCCAGCATTCAATCACTGATCCACATCGTTTGGTTTTTATCATTTATTTGCTGCTTGTTTGTTTTTAGGAGGCACTGGGAACTGAACCCAGGACCTTCCATGTGGGAAGCAGGTGCTGAACCGCTTCCCACATGGAAGTCATTGAAAAAGACATTTTTCTTGGGATTGTCAGCTTAAATAAGACAGTGATAAATTTCATCATTAGGTCTACAGATAAATAGTTATTGAGGTGTTTGGTTTTTTTTTTGGTGGAAATAAAGTGCAAATATTTAAAATGTCCCTAAATCTGTAGTGGTTTAAAGCAAAAATCTCAACAGAAAAACCAGGGTTGGAATTCTGGCTTTAAGAAAATTTAACTGTGATACTTGTTGGCTGAGTGACCCAGAGCCAGTTATGTGACCTGTTTTTGCTTCAGTTGCCTTACCAGTAAAATGAGCAAAATAAGTGTTCAGGTCATGGAATTGTGTGGATGATGAAAAGAGATGATGTTTGTTTAAAGCAACAACTTCATGCTTGGCCTATAGTAAGAGTTCAATAATATCAATTACGATGAAAGGATTGTAATGACAACATTTGCTTTATACATTGTATATTAGTATGACTAATAAGTGGTTTGGTAATAATTGAGGTTTTCAAAAATAGAAGTGGATTTTCCTCTCACTCTCCAGGGAAGGTGATCTACATTAGCAGGTGGTAGTCATTTGAGATCAGGCTGATGGCAGCTCTTCCAACTTTAAAAAGTGGCTTATCAATTCTCTTTGGTTATTGCCATTCAATTCTTAGGAAGAGCGTAGAGAGTGCAGAAGTAGGATATTCCCTCTCTTAAAAGTGCTGAGCAGAAATGTACAGATCACTTCCATGTATGTTCTCTTGATGTTCTCTTAGTCACATGGTTCACCTGTCTACAAATGAGCTGACTGGGCAATCATGTTGCAGCTACAGATACCAGGACAAAAGGAGAAGAGATTGAGTGGACAGATACCATCCCTGCCATGAAGTTCCTGAAGTCATCAATGCAATAGTCTTTTCTCCATAGAATAGCATGATTTCAAAGCAGCACAAGAATTATATCACCAGCGAATGAAAATCATGGGAATTGGACTTGTCCCTATGACTCTAGAATAGTTTTTCTTAAATTGAGGGCCATGACCCAAATGTAAACTCAGCATTCTGAAAAACTTGTTAAAATTGTATATTCTGGACTTTACTCCTGACCCACTCAATCAGTATCTACAGGGCATTGCCTGGGAATTTGACGTCTATCAAGTAAGACAGGTGATCCCTGTTTGCATTCAATTTGAGAATTACTGCCATAAAATCCAAGGTGGCATTTCATTATGAAGTCATAAGTCACTATCAATTTCAGTTCTTTAAAGATTGTTATTTGTTCTTTAACACAGTCAAACAAACAAACAAAAAATTAATTCTCATGATTGGCCATAGATGATGCATCTTTTTATCTTCTAAATGGCATTGCTGTCCTTTAGATCAAAGACAAACACCAATGAATTAATTTAACTTTCTTACCTTTTAAGTCAATCCTAAACCAGAATTACAATATCGTGAATAAAATGAATATAATAAATAACTAGTAAATTATGGGGAAGTCCTATGATAAGGTAACTAATATTAAGGAGGACTTTGATTTTTCTTAATAATCATAGATTCTTTCAATGATCACAAATTAATTTTATGACCTCTATTTAAATATCTTATTTTGAAAAGTTCAAACTTATAGAATAAAAATTTAGATAAAGCTATAAATGATTAAACTTTTAACATAATTATATTTCATTTATTCAGGTACATTTTTCATAAACCAAATATTCAAATATAGATTTCAAATAATTATATTTTCTCTTTTTTCAACCAAAATTAGCCTTATTGTTAAAAATAGAAACCATTTTAATAGTGTAGCCTAATGTGCTGCTTGACATCCTATACCATTTTATTTTGTTATGCTTAGAGTCACGCTTTAAAATGCTAACCTGTATTTGAAAGCATTTTTGTAACATTTGTGATTTGTCTGGAAATCTCTCATCCTATATTGAGGTAGCAAAAGATTAGGCTTTCCCAGATTTTCTTTTTTTTAACATGAAGATCAAGCTTTCTTGAAACTTGGTGTGACCCTTTTCACTTTTGATGTTTTTTTTATACGCCTAGGGCCAATGAGCTTCATATCTCACTTTCCACAGGGACCTCAAATCTGTGAGAATTAGCAAGGGATTAAAGTGATATTTTCTCCCCTGTACTCTTGCTTCTGGCTACTGTGCTCTTTCTTCTACTGCATAATGTTTTCAGGACACATTTTTTATTCCTTATTCTCTATTATGTCTTCTGTTTTTCTAATATTCTTGTCAGATTTTCTTGACATTGCTTTGGTCATCCATGCCAGCAATGTTGGCTTTATTTCCCTTATAAATATATTTGTATGATTTTGTAAGAACTGATACAATGTGAAACTGCAAACCAGATTCATTTTTATCTGTCATAAAAAAATTTGAACTAAGAATGAATGCTGCACATTCCATTAAAGAAAACAAATGAATTGTAGCTCTGCTAATATTGAATTCAATTACTGGGTTCTGGGTTTGTTAAAAAGTAATCATTGATTTGATATGTAACCAGGTTAAGTGAATTTCTCCACTCATTATTTACAAATGCAAGGCACAAAATCACTCATATATATATGAGTGTATATATATATATATTTGTCCATGATCAAATAAAACAAGCCTAACTCCCATATTCTGAATAGAATAGATAACCACAAATGCTTGATTACAATATTTTTTGTTTATTTCACAACAATCTTAATAAGTAAAGCAGAACAGTCCTTCAAATAGAACTCATTTCAAGTCTTGAAACATGTTAGTTTTTAAATTTTAAGAATGTCTAGATGGTAAAAATATAGGATTCTGCTTATTTGGCTCAGTATAGATAAAAGGGAATAAATTAATTGGAAATACATAGATAAGCACCAAAATGTTTTCACATTCTTGAATTGAGAGATTATAGCTAATGCAACCTTAACTTATTAATAGACTTATGATCAGTGTGACGGAGAAGAAAAGAAATGTGACCATATTGTTGCATCATTGCTGAAATTTCATTGTATGTTAACTTTATATATCAGATATCAACTTTTGCTATTTTGTTGGGCCAAAGACCAAATCTGGTCTATAACCATAACAGGAAATTCAATCCAGTATTTCATTAATTTAAGTAAATGTGAGAAAACATTAACACCTCTTTTCCTCCAGCTCTTGAGAGACAAAACAATGTGATGCACTATACTAAATAAATCTTGTATACATTACTTAATTTAATCAGATTTCATTTTTACCTCTCTTTTACAAATTGAGGGGCTTAAGACTCAAGAAATTAAATCATATGCCCCAAATTACGTAGTAATTAAAGAGAGGAGCCAGGGTATATAAGCCCAAATCTGATTCTGAAGGAACAGGTTGAGTCTACTGCTGAAGTTACATTCCAGGGACTCTGGGGTTTTACCTCAAATTAAACCCAGCTGGGGTTGGAAGGTCCTACTTCCCTAGATAATAAGAGTGGTGGGAGTGAATATTATAAGGATAAGATACTCTTATGCCTGTAATTATAAGGTATAGAGTTGTTTATGGCTCACCTTTGGATGTGAGTTAGCCCACTGGCACATATCAGTATTGTCATATACATTTAGGAATGTTGGAGGGGGTCATAGAGGTATAAAGTCCCCTTGAGAAGGGTTCATGTTGAGCTTCTGAAAAGATCTGACAAGATCTTTGTCTTAGTTCTGAAGGCTGTGGAACATTTCTTGTGATTTGAGGACAGGAAAACTTACATATCTGATTGTATGTTGTATGTGTTCTGGTGTTTGCACAAAGGTCTTGTAGTCTTTACTTACATTATAGAAATTTGCTTCCTTTGCCTTGACTTGATGGTGACTTTTCATCCATCAGAAACTTCCCCGAGACAATTGCTAATATGTCAACACCAATGTGCTTTTCCCTCTTAGGCTACTTCTCATCTACGCAAATGTTAATCATTTGTTTGTGTAGGTATAAGTCAATACCTAACTGAGATTTCGGGTTCTATGATCATACAGAATATATTGGTTGAAGCAGACTCTCAAATACAAAGTGAATGGTTATGTGCAATTCAGAAATACTTTTAAAATGCAGACATATTATTCTCACCATAGCTAATCATTATTATGACCATAATTATCAGCATCAATCATGGATATATATTGAACACTCTTTATGGGTAGGACATAACAACAAAATGTTCTTACTGAAAAATAAAAATTAATGTACAATCTCTCTTTGGGGAGCCTAAAATCAATTTGGGGAGACAATATATACAGATAAAAAGACATTATAACCTAAAAATTACACTTTAGAAACTAATGTTATAAACACAAATAATGACAGAAATTTAGAAGATGCATTATGCTTTTCTAATATAAAACATGGCCAGTAATAAACTTAGGTATACTCGGTAGATTAAGCAAGATTTATTTTCCTAAAAAGTATAAACATGATGCTGTTTAATGAATTGTCAAACACTTGTAGATGTTAGCACAAATTCTGTCTTTAGCCCTAACATATGTGTTGAATAGTAGATAAAAGCAATTAATTTTTAAAAAATAAATCAGTTTTATCCTTTTAAAATTTCAATTCTGACAGTTCTAAAGATAACAGTTCCCTTGGATCTAATGAACATTATCCCTATATGTTTTACAAGGCACTTATTTGCTAGCAAAATCTCATTAAGCAGTGTGAAAAAATTAGCCCTTTATAAAATTACACATCTAAGAGAATTGGCAGCTTTTTAGTTAGTTGCCTGCTTTTGTCAAAAGCAGAGTTGCAGATCCTGAGTCACATGAACACGGAGCGTTTTACATTCTAACAGTGCCAGTTAAGTTTTGAGGGGCTAGATTCTCATTAGCACAGAACTCCCCTCTAGGACCAATGGACAAAACCTGGCATTCTTTCAAATGGGGGAATATTTTAATGACTCAGAGCTGTAAAATGACTTCAGTTAAAGGGGCTTGACATGAAGAAGCCATAGCTAGCAAAATCTTGTTTTTAAAGTAATGCCAATTTTGAGAATTTGAATAATAAAAATTCATAGTAAATCAACAGGAAAACTGTTCAAACTGATATAAAGGCAGTGGCCACCGGAGGCTTTGAGGGGAGGGAAAGCGAAGAATAAGTGTAACATGGAAGCATTTTTGGGACATTGGAGTTGTCCTGCATGACATTGCAATGACAGATACAGGTCAGTATACATTTTGTTGAAACCTATAAAATTGTGTGGGGCAAAGTATAAACTATAATATAAACTGTAATCCAGGGTTAGTAGCAATACTTCAATATGTGTTCATTTATTGTAACAAATGTACCACACTCATGAAAGATGTTGTTAATGTGAGAAAGTATAGCAGGGGAAGGGGATAGGGCATATTGGAATCCTCTATATTTTTGATGTAACATTTATGTAATCTAAAGCTTCTCTAAAAATAAAAAAAAATAAAATAAAATAAAGAACTTTAATAAAAAGAAACTATTCAGCCCTTCTTGGTTTGTAAGCTGGGTCTAATTGATTCCATATTATCTCATACTAATTTATATATATGCTGGCATATTTCTATAGACACTTTTACAATTTATGTTTGTCTTCCAACTTATATTTTTTCCAATTAGACTTTATAAAACTGAGTAAAGAGAACATGTATTTTCTTTGTCAAAATCAATTAAGACGTTAATGAGTAATAGTCCCAGCAGGTAACCAGTCATGTAAACAAATGGGATATGAGTTTTCTTACATAAAACTCAAAGGTAACAGTTGCACAACCAGCCATATAGCTGCACAGTATCAGGAAATCTAGTTATTTCCAACTTTCCACTTAGCCAATCCTTGCATCTTTTTGTTCTCATGATTGCTCCTTCACATTTGCAAATTGTTGATATAGCTCCAGGTATCATGTCCACATTCAAGACAGGAAGAAAGGCAAGAAGGCTTTGCCAGCAGCATCTGCTTCCTTAATCAGAATCTGCCAATGAACTTCTGAATGTGCTCCATTGTCCAGTTCTGAGCCATAGAACCAACTGCTAGTTCCCAGGGAGGCTTGGAAAAGCAGGGAATAGGAGAGATTTTATTTAAGACCAACACAGTT
>JAQZBX010065630.1:0-16265 GCA_029593785.1 Cabassous unicinctus | reverse complement strand
AAATGAGTGTGGGGCGGTGTTTCCTTTTTTCTATATCTTTAATGTGCTGTGTAAGCTTCTTTAAATATTTTATAACATTCACTAGTGAAACCCAAGGGCCTATACTTTCCTTTGGGGTAGGTTTTCTTTAGAAATTCCACTAATAGATACATGGATATACATATTTTCTATCTTTTCCTATGTCTGTTTTTAAATTTTGGCTATTTCAATAGATTTTTGAACTTCCTCAAAGTTGTTGAACTTATTGCCGTAAAGTTATTCATAGTTGGCCCTTATTATGACTTTCATATTTGTAAAATGTTTAGTGACAGCCTCCTTTCTTCCCTGGTATTGATATTTGCCTCCTTTTTTCTTTTTTAATTCCTCAATCTAGCTAGATATTTATAAAATATTGATATTTCCATAGAAACAAACTTTGAATCTATTAATTCTACTTTTTCTCTTTTCTCTTTTATTAATTTCTGCTCCTTTATTTATTATTTTCTGCTTTACACTTTAGGTTTAATACTCTCTTCTTTGCTTAACTTCTTAAGGTTAAAATTTAGATAAAAGATTTTAAAGATATCTTCAAATGTAAGATTTGAATTGATCAATTTCCCTTTCCCCAGTTAGCTGTATTCTATGATTTTTAATGTATTATGTTTCAAATATTCAATTCAAATTTAATTCAAATATTTCTAATTTACCTTTTGATTTCTTCTTATACTCATGGGTATTTAAAGTTGTATTATTTTCTTTCCAACTATTTGGTTATTTTTTACCTGTTATTTCTAATTTAATTATGTTTGATCAAAGACCTTACTCTGAATGATTTTATTACTTTTATAGTTACTGAGGCTAATTTTACAGCATGTATTCCATCTTGGTGAATCTTCTAATGTTTATTTGAAAATTCATAATCATAAAACTCATTTGGGCTCCCACACTGCCCTCTGATTCTCTAATCTTTCTCTGGTTATTTCACTCACTGAGCTTTTACACAGACTATTTCAAGCCTTCCCCATTCTCCTCAAATTTCTAAATGTTCTTATCTATGTTTCACAGAAAATGACCTGACCTCTTACTGCCCAGAAAAAATACATGGTTTCACACAAGACTGCTTGCTTTTCTAAAACCAAATATAGAAACCTATTTTCCATTTTGCCTGATAAAATAGTGAAGTTTTTCTACCTATCAAAGGCTAATTCCTTTGCTCTGGAGCTTGTATCTCTCTCTCATAAAGCTTACCCAAAAGTGTATCTTTATCTCTCATAAACATGCAACTAGAGAGAACCTAATGGGACAACTAAATCCCTTTTTTAACCACTCATTGTCTTGTTACCTCCAGATCTCCCTCATTCTCTTTAAAGCAAAATTTCTCAAACATGTTGTCTATAGTCTCTTATTTTATTTCACCACCTGTTCAATATCTGCATAAAGCAACTTTTATATCATTCAGATATTGTTAGTTACTCTGAAAAGTTAGAGCCAATTCATTCCTTCATCAACACAATACTTACTTTCTCCCATGTAGAAAGGACAATCTTATTGCCTAGTGTAAATGACCATATCAAGTACTTCTAATTATAATGTGTGGAGTGAATTGCTATACAGTGTATTGTGGGAATACAAACTCGAACACAACAGAGACGCCCAGAAAATGATCGCTGTATTACTTACAGCACAAAGGATCCAAGAAAGCAGGGGAAATGATCCACGCTGGTCACCCCGGGGGAAGGCCAGCTGCTTGGCTACTTGGCAGCTTGGCATCTCCTCAGACTGCCCTTCAGAAACGAGGGACACCTGCACTGCCCGAGTGCTGAGCTTTTCTATACTCCAAAGGGTGCGCACTCTGCCAGCGAGCAACCTTTATGCCCTGGCAAGCAGCTGGGGCTGTTTAAGATTTAACATCTCCCCTGGCTGCCTGCAGTGTCTTGTAGAAATAGAAATATACTGAACACCTGCATACAAACAAGCAAGAGGGGAAAAGGAGGGAGGTAGGAAAGAGCTGGAAGATGACCACTGTGTCTGTGATTTCCCCAGCATAATGCAACAAAGAACAGACTCACTGGTAGAGACTTTTTAGCATGAAATGGCATCACCATTCCAGTAGACAAGAGCTTTATATCACTGTTTAGATACGGTTATCTTTAGACTGGATTAGAAAGTACAAATCAGGTCAGTCAGGATCTATTGCTGTAGTCCATGTGTGAGGTGTGGAGTAGATAAGGATCAACAAATGAGATCTTAGATCCATTTGGGAAGTTCCAGTGCAGGGAAAATGTAGTGAGAGAAGAGGGATAAATTTGGAGTTAAATTACCAAACTTGCTGAGGTACTGGAGTAGGGAGGGAGACATGGTGAGATGTTTGGGAGGAATATCAGAGTTCAGAGTTGACTTCCAGGGTTTTTAAGTTAGTAACCAGACTGGATGATGGTGATGAAAGTATCATCACCATGCTAATGAGCAAAGTAAAATTCAGAATTATTGTTATTTGTTTGTGTATGTGTGTGTTTCCAAGAAACACAGCCATTCAAGACATTTTGTCATAGGAGATGGGGCGGGTTCTCTCATGAGAAAAGGACACTTGTGCTTTGATAAGTGGAGTGAGCAAGAGAATATGGGAGAGGGGATACATTACCCAGTTCATTTTTTTAAAATTTAGGTTGGATAAAAATTATGAAGGCATATTTAATAGTTAAGCAAAATTATATCAATGTATATTTGAAGGGGGATTACTTTTTTAAACTTAGTGGTCATTGTTGATCCTGACACACAAACATACACATGGAAAAATATACTACACCCACTCAATAGCAAGAAGAAAAGAAGGGACTGCGATTTTGAGGAGGCTAACCTAATAGCTCTGTATTTCTTTAGAAGTGGAGAAAAGTATTAAGTAAAATGACAGTAGAGGTGAATGGTGTCTGAAAAAAGTAAATTGGATGTATATAAATGGAATGCCATCCTCATGGAGACTCAAAAATGGACTTACTAATAGGATATTGTTATAAATGAGTTTCATTTCTGATTAAAACAAGAAAAATTCCTAATTTCATAAATAGATATTTTCCCAACTTGCTGAGAATTATCTACCAGAAATTGTATAAACAAAATACTTAATGATGAAATATTAGAAGTAATTCCATTAAAGTCAAGAATAATTATGATAACAACTATTACTATAATTATCTAACACAGGCAGATGAAATAAACCATCTTTCCCATCAAGAAAACTCATGCAGACAACACAATAAGCAGAAATCATCACACAGACTCTGGCTGAGAACATTCAGGTTAAAAAGACACAAGGAGTTTCCTAAGTGAATGAAATGGAAGGACTTTCTCATTAATTATGGGAATACCTGGACATATGTATAACATTTATTAGACACAGTTCTTGTTTTAAACATATATTAACACTTTTTAAATCTTCTCAACAATCTTATGAATTTGTACAATTATCCTTGTTTCATAGATGAGTAAACTGAGGCAAGGTGATAAACTTAAGTTGCCAACGATCAGCTTAAAAGCAAAGATTCAAACCCAGGCAGTGTGGCCAAAAGCCTAATTTCTAAGCTGTCTCACTGTTATGGAAACAGAATTTTTTCCCTTAGTAAAAATATGGATGCCCTCTAACGTTTGTTACAGTTGATGATACCACATCCTTAAATTGTATTATTAACTATAGTCCATGGTTTAACTTAGGGTTCACTGTTTCTATAGTGTACTTCCTGGATTTTTAAACAAATTTTTATTCATCATAAAATTTACAACCTAATATTTCCCCTTTTTAATCACATTCAGATATATATTTCACTGCTGTTAATAACATTCACAGTATTGTGCTACCATCACCACCCTCCATTACCAAAACATTTCCGTCACTCGAGATAGAACCCTGTACATTGTAAGCCTTGATTTCCCATTCCTTGTCCTCGCCTCATCTCCTGGTAGCCTATATTCTAGAATCTGACTCTACGAGTGTGGTTATTTTAATTATTTCAAATCAGTGAGATCATAAATAGTTGTCCTTTTGTGTTATTTCACTCGACATGATGTCTTCAAGTTTCATCCATGTTGCCGCATGTATCAGGACTCAATTCTTTTCATACATGCATTTTTGAAAGGAAATGTTTCCCCATTTCCTTCCTGCTGCCTTCTAATTCATTCCCTACATAGCTGCAAAAGATTTCTTAAATCTATATCAGAGCTATTACTCTCTTGTGTAAAATTTTTCAGTGACTACTGATTGCTCATATAATTAAATCCAAACTACTTAGAATGCCTACATGAACCTACGTGATTTTTCCCAAACTTTCCAATCTTTTAGGAGCCTTTTGCCCTTTTCAATACAATCGTGCCACTTTGGTTTTCTTTCAGTTCTTGGTTATGCTCAGTTTTGTGCCAATTCAAGGCCATTGAACATACACTTCCTTCTGCCTCAAACCCTATTAGCCGCATTGTTTACATGGCTAGTTTCTTTTCATTAGTTTTATCTCAGCCTAAACACAAGCCACAAAGAGGCCGTCTCCAAAACCCCCATTAAGGATTGCCCCTCGCCATATTATTTATGTTAGCCCCTTGGTTTTTCACTCATGTTATTTGTTTTTATAAATAACTTTTTATTGAAGTATATCATTCATACATGAACATACATAAACAATAAGTGTATAGTAAAAGTTGTAAACTTGTAAAACAAACATGCATATCAACATACAGTACTCCCATACATCAACCTACCACCAAGACCTTGCATTGTTGTGAAACATTTGTTACAGACTATGAAATAGCATTATCAAAATATTGCTACTGACTATAGCCCTTACCTTACATTTGGTGTATTTTCCCCCCAACCCACCTGATTATTAGCACCCTGTATTAATGTTATACATTTGTTATGGCTCATGAGAGAATGTTCTAATATCTATCCTATTAACCACAGTTTTACTTTTGGAGTAATTAAAATGTTCTAAATTGATTAAATGATGACAAGAAAACTCTGTGATGAAAATGAGAGCCGCTGAGTGCACACTTTGAATGAATTGTACAAAACATGGGACTATATAACCAGGGAATCCAGACGCAGAAGATAGTCTGTGGTTAACAGGACAAATATTCATGTTATTTTATTTATTTGTGTTTATCTGTTTTTGTCTGAACCCCCACTAAAATATAAATTCCATGGAGGCAGGAACCATGTCTGTCTTGTTCAAAGTCTTTAGATCCTAGCTGAGTAAGTGAACTATCAATATTGGTTGAATGAGTAATTGCAAAGAAGCCTTTTTCATGTAATAAAACTGACAAATAATATATGAAAAAGGGGTAGTGTTACATTGTATTAATAATAAGCTGTATAATTTTGGATCTAGTATCTTTTATTTAGGAGTGAGTATTTGATTGATAATAAAGCAAATCCTCTACTCTAATGAATTTTAGTCAGACTAAACTCTAAAACATTCATTTATTCTGTAAATCTTTTTTCTAAATGTCTTTTCTCACTTGGTCGTATATTAGGCATGTCAAACTTATGCTTTCTAAAATAAAACTCATGATTCCACCCTCTCATCTAGACCTGTTTATTTCCCCAACTTGGCCATGGCCAGTTCTTTTTAAATATATATTTATTTTATGATTCTCACCTAGTAAGAACTAACTTCACTGTGAATAACTAAGCTACCATTTCAGTGAAATCTCAGCAGGGCTTCCAGCACACCATCTCAGGCCCTCCCTGCTTCTTACACAGTTCACTTCTACTCAGTCTTCTTTCCATAAAATTAATCAAAATTATTTTTCGTCAAATTAAAAACCCTGTCATTTATAACACTTTGATGGTTACTAAATTACAGTGCCAGCATACAGACATGAACAGAACTGTATTTAGAGAAAGGACACCACTCTGAAATAAATGAGTTTAGTTGAAAAATTACTTTCTCTCTATAAGACTGGGAATTTCTCATATATCACCTGCCTGTTCCACAGTGCAGGAAAGAACTAGGGCTCTGTGGATTGTTAATTATAATCTTTAACAAATGATTGCAAATTCTCACTAGAGTATATATTACTTCATTGTAAAATGAACTCTGGAAACACGTGGCTCTTTCAAAGAAATTTAGTAGGAGATTTCTTTGAAAAAGAGAGTCTACATAGATATACATCTATAATTAAATACTCCTGTAGTTAGCAGGGATTGTCCACAATCTTTAAGCCATTAATGAGAATTTCAGTGATTTTGACTGCAAAACACCTTAGATTCCTGTTTAGTTTGGCAAATATTTGTGTGCAATTCCTGTGATATTCTCCATAAAGTTCATCACGGAGGGTTATACTTCCAGACATTAGTTATTGCAGATCACAACAACAACAATTCTTTTGACTATGCAGAGAAGCCATGGGTAGTTCTGAGAAAATGCCCAGGGTGGTTGGAACTAGTGTCAAAAGCTGATAGGTGCCTGGCGTGGCAATATCTTCCTCCTAGTGCTCCAGAGAAACTAACACCTGCCTTGACTTGATCTTTCAAACTTAACTCTGTCATATTTTGAGACAGTGGCATCTGGGAGATACAGGTGGCCCGGCTTCAGTGTTCAAATAGGCAGCTTAGGTATGGTCTACATTACTCCTGGAAGACAATTCTCACTTTAGAACTCATTCAAAGACAAGATTCTATTTTTTCCAGGACATTTCTCAGATAACATTTATTGAGTAATCACTGTGGGGACTGGCACTATGATAAATAATTGAAATCCACTATTTCATTTAACCTTCTCAGCAGTTGTTTGAGGAAAGTGGTATGACCATCCTCATTTGCAAAGGGTAACTTGAGGTTCAAATAGGTTTTATAACTTGACCTTGGACACATAGAGTGTGAAGGTCTTGACCACTAAATGACATTGTCTTCTAGGGGGGAGCTGATTTTCTCACAGATTTGCATCCTTTGTACACGGTTACATTTGGCCTAAATTCAATTATATGTGCCTTCAAGTGTTGTAATTTCAGCATTCAAAGACAATAATTTTTTTGTTTTAAATCTAAAATGTTCAGAAGTAGTGAGCTAAGCCATCTATGTTTGAGACTATCAAAACTTTAATCACATAGAGGCTTCATCTTATCATTGCAGCAATTAAGTAGGTTGAAATTGAAATACAAAAAGATGTATCAGCCTTTCATTATAGGTTAAAAACATTATCCTTGTTGTACCAGTTTGAATAAAATGCAGTCAAGTTGTTTAAACAAGAAGTATTTTAGCTGATAAAATATCAGTAAAACCAAAAATGAAGACTGCCATGTAAAAGCCAGGTTAATTAAGCAATGACCCCTGAGTTCCATCTGACATATAGTAGAATTAGTGAATTTAACACTTGTGCATTGCTGCAAAGCCAAAGGGCCATGAGGAGAGAGGGTTTATTCTGATAATTAGAGAATCCCAATATTCCAAGGGACTGGGAAGGCCATGTTGTCAGGCTCTCTTTTGAGGTTTAAATCCTCTCCAGAACACCACTTCCTAATAATGTACAGTCATTATTAAAGACTTTTTTTTCTACAAAGCGATAGCACTTCCTGCATTCTGAATTCTAGCATTTCATGGTATTTTGCGCATGGGTGCTGCAAACATTGCTCTTATATCAAGCTGAAATCTAGCTCTATAAAAGTTTGTGATAATTGGGTATTTTAGAGTATTTGCAAGTGCTTTGTAAATGTTAATACATTTTATCCTGCTTATGTTTACTTGACAATTTAAGTAAGTATATAAATACATATGCATATATGTTTATCACAGTTTAAATGGATAATTAGATTAATAATTATATAGTTGCAGTGTATTTGTATATTATGTAATACGTAATTATGTAATAATTGATAATTAATTGAAATTTAAATGGGTAATCAATATATGTATTCTGTGTATTCTATGAATGTCAAGTTTAATATTGTAAACAACCCCATTTTTAAAAATGAGACAAATACATAATAAGTACCCCTGTATAAGTGTTATTTATGTCTAGCTTTTAAAGAGAATGTCTGAGGATGCTTCTGCTCTCCCCTCCTCATTTCAGGGTGATTTTTTTCTTTACCCTATGCCCCCTTTACTTTATTAATTTTACTGGTATATGGTCAACTTTTATTTACATCCCACAAATATGTTATTGCAACACTGATTATTCCTCCGAAGCTTCCCTCTCAATTCTCAGTGCCTCACTCACAGCATGGAGTCTTGCTCCGACGTCATTGGTAAACATGGGAGGCAGAAGATTTGCTATGGGCTGTATTCATCTCATCCAAAGATAAAAAGATTTCCACTGGCTGGTTCATGTCCTCATTCCATCTTTAATATGTTCATTATTGCAGATTTTCTCAGGGACTATCTTTTCAAAGTACATTTTAAAAGGTTCAGAAATTAATGTTTCATCACAATTAACCTCTAAGTCATTATGCTAGATAATTTACTAGAGATTCGGGGAAACCTGAAGTTGCACATAGTCACCAGGAAAACAATCTTATTGAAGTAAAGAAACGAGTGAGTATTATGAGGTAGATTGAGTCCCGCACAAAATATATGTTGAAGTTCTAATCCCCAGAACCTGTGGATGTGACTTTATTTGGAAACAGGTTGTTTGCAGATGCAATCAAGTTCAGATGAGGTCAAACTGAAATAGGGTCAGCCCTAATCCAATAGGATTGGTATCCTTTTAAGGAAAGAAGAGACACAGAGAAGAGAATGTCATGTTAAGATGGAGACACACAGGGAGAAGATGGTCACATGAAACCGGGGACAGAGACTGGCCACAACCACAGAATGCCCAGGGTCACCAGAAACCATGAAGAGGTGAGGCAGAGTTCTTCCCTAGAACCTTCAGAGGGAGCAAGGCACTGCTGACACCTTGATTAGGACTTCTAGCCTCCAGGACTGTGAGAGAATAAATTTCTGTTGTTTTAAGCTACCTGATTTGTAGTACTGTGTCATGGCAGCCCTAGGAAACAAGACAGTGTGTCACGACCTGAGGGCGCCGAGCAATGTAAGCCTAGCTCCTCATTATTCCCAAGATCCAAGAATGTCTGAGAGTACAGGACATGAGTGAGAAAATGTTATCATTATTACCAAAACTAAGATAATGAATTAAATTTTTCCTAAGAAAACCTGAACAAAAGTTCAAAAGTGATTTATTCTCAAATGGATGACTTCTAGCAAGGAAAAACACTATAAGAAGTAAGTAAAAGAAAAAGCTAAAAATATACCAACAGGGTGTTTTAGTTTGCTAAATGCTGCCAAGGCAATATACCAGAAATGGCTTGGCTTTTACAATGGGGATTTATTAACTTATAAACTTAGAGTTCTGAGGCTGAGAAAGATGTCCAAATCAAGGCATCAGGTGAAGCTCTCTCCCTGAAGACATGGCTGCCAGTGATCCTGGACTCCTGTCATACGGCAGGGCACAATGGCAGCATCTACTGGTCTCTGCCCTCTCCTCCAGGCTCTGTTGCTTTCAGTTTCTGGCTGCTCCTTCTGTGGCTTTCTCTCTCCTATGAGTTCCATTGATTTCAGCTTCTTGTTCTCATGGCTTTCTCACTCAGCTTCTTTGGGTTCCTCTTTGAGGTCCTGGGTCTTTTCTCTCTGTCCCTGCTGCTATTCATCCCATGTATAAAGCACTCCAGTGAGAGGATTAAGACCCACCCTGTGCTATGCCTTACTGAAGTAATCTAATCAAATGTTCCTTAACTGAATCTAATCAAAAGGTACCACCTGCAATCGTTCACAGCAGAGGAATGAATTAATTTAAGATCATAATTTTCTGGGGGCCACAAAAGCCACAAACTACTACAATGGAAGAAACACTTTGTCAAGGTATAGTTTCACTTATGAATATCTCAGGAGTCAGTTTGCCCTACTGAGTCAGCCTTTGTAGCAGATAAAGTTTTTTTTGTGTGTGTGTGTGAAATCTCTGAAACTTATGTGTGATATAGTGTATTAGTCAGCCAAGGGGGTGGTGATACAGGGTACCAGAAATCTGTTGGCTTTTATAAAGGGTATTTATTTGGGGTAGAAGCTTATAGTCACAAGGTCCTAAAGAGTCCAACTCAAGGTTACTTAAAAGGTACTTTCTTACCCAAAGTCTGTTGCCACCTGTTGATGCAAGATGGCAGGTGATGTTTGCAAAGGTTCGGCCTTCCTCTTTCCTCTTAGGGCTCCGTGGTCCCAGCTTCTTCCAATCTCAGCTATAGGCTGGCATAAGGCTTGTCTCTTTTCCCAGGGCTCATTTCTTTCTGGGCTCAGCTGCTCTGGTCTCTTCACAAGGTCAGCTGTAAACTATCAGGCTCATCTATCTTCCCGAGAATGCAGGATCCTGTCTAATGAGCTGTCTCTCTTCCTCTGTGTTCTTCTTCTCTGTGTATCTACTTCCCTGAGAGAGTCTGTTTTATCAGCCCACCCAGGGGACAGGGCTCAACGCTGAGTCATACTCTAATGATATGGTTGAATCAAAGCCCTAATCTTAACATAATTTAATCAGACATCCCAGCTGAATCTAATACAAACAAAGGGTTATCATGCCCAGTAGAACAGACCAGTTTACAAACAAAATCAATACCACTTTT
Organism: Cabassous unicinctus; assembly: GCA_029593785.1. NCBI lineage: Eukaryota > Metazoa > Chordata > Mammalia > Cingulata > Chlamyphoridae > Cabassous > Cabassous unicinctus. The sequence goes on along the minus strand of JAQZBX010065630.1, from coordinate 5,696 downwards.
TGGAATTCATAAATAATATCAAACTGCCACAAAAGGTAATTGATTTGAGATTATTAAGAAAAGACTCCAAAATTCATAAGGTATTTGTTCATGAACAATGAGCCTTTCAAAGAAATATTTTTCAGAACACATTTGTACCCATTTTCATATTTCTCGTTAATCTGTGCCATATGTGCAAATATGGTTGCTTAATTCAATTATAGCTGAATAGTAGTTTGCCTAATTGCTCTTTTTAAATGCTTTATATCTAGCCCCCCCCCCTCTCTTTCTCTCCCCTTCTCCCTTCTTCCCTCCCTCCTTCCTTGTCTTTCCAGAGGATTGTCTTGAGCTTAAGTAACTTAGAGTATATTATTTGAGTAGTAAATGTAGCATTAAGAATAAAAATTAGCCAAGCATGAGTTGATTCATAAAGTTGATCACAACATTTATCAATATTTTATTATTCAGTGCAGAAGACACTAACAATGATCATATTCTTGTAAGTTGCTTCCTAAAGTGGAATTCCAATAATGTAATCATCTTTCCTGTCTCCTTAGGCTTGAGATATAAAAGTTAATGCTTATTAATAAAATAATAAGGATAGATAACATCCCTCAGGTTTTCCTCTAATAGTCCTATTTTCCTGCTTGGGTCCTCCTTGTTTCGTGTAGTAGTAAATACGGACCCTGACACTAGCTCAACGCCCTTTTCCTGGCATTGACATCTGTGCTCTGCATACGTGGGCTCTATCTCCATTGAGCGTTAGGGACCAGCAGTAAAGTGCTGAGGCATCTGCACTTGCTCTCATCACCTGTATGTGACCTGTTCTGGTCATAATTAAAGTAGTTTCTTAATAGTATAGAAACAAATTCACAACAACAAATGTATAAACTTAATGTGTGTTAGCAATCTTTCATCAATAATAACACAATCTTATTCAATTAATTTATATGGTAGTTGGGACGGTTCCTGGTAAATTGCTCATACTTTCTCCATTTGGGGAGCTGAGTCATATAGAGCCAAACCTGTCGATCTGAATAGAGACAGGGAAACTTGGCTTGCAGGATTGTGTGACTTCCAAATACAGAAAAAAGGCCTGAGGTTTGGATAGGAAGAGTGGTTCCCAGGACAGCAAGTATATAGTTTCTTAAACCAGTCCTCAAAAAGGAGGGACTGTACATTCTCTGTACACGCTCTTAAATTTCATTCCCAAACATTCCTTCTGAGGGGATCAGAGAAGAAAGGATGCCGCTTGTCTCTCTTTGTCAGAGAAGGAAGCCAGGCATAAGCAACTTCAACAGAAGATGACAACAATTTCTCCCATGAGAAAAAGGACTGTGGCTATTTTGCTCAACATTTTATTTCCCATTTACTTTAACAGTTCTTGACACTTAGGAGATGCTCCATATATGTAATAAGTGAACATTGTGTAGCAATCTGGAAACAAACAGTGTTAGCAGGAAAACTGGAAAAAGTATTAATATTTGGTCTATTTAAAGCTTCAAGACTTCAAATGTGTAAACTTAAAAATAATTCTTAGGAGATTGACATGGTTTTCACTTTAAAAACTAAGGATGTCTGAATGGTTTTGTAATAGTTAACCCCATAAATAGGGTAGAACAAGTGTCTCTGAATCCTTATCTCTTTGTGTATAGAAATAAGATCTTAATCCTCAAACTCAAACTCAATGGTCTTCTATTCGGAAATACACAGATCTTAAACACTTCTAGGGGGGTAATTTGGAGAAAATGTTAAAGACTGTATATTGTTTATGCCAAAATCCTAGTTAAAGGACTTACTAGAACTTATTACAAAATGCCCACATGCGTATACAATGAATTATCATGTCAGTATCACAGAGATCATAGTTTCCTCTTTTTGCTCTGGAAGAGTATTGCTAAACTTTGAATTTCCAATACTTGGGGGCATAAATAAAATACATATATTATCCACAATATTGCATGTATAAATTATAAAAAAATAATTAAGATTTTTGTTCTAGAAGAACAGATTCTGTTCATAACTTCTTTCCTTATGAGGAACATTTTGCATTGTTATGTTTCCTTTTTTCCAAAAAAGAAAATTAAAATTATTAAAATTAATCAGTAAAAAACACATTGGAAATATCCATTTCATGTAATACACAATATTGGAGAACAACAAATACATTCAGTATGTAGACATTAAATTATAAATAGCTTTCTTCTAACTTCATGAAGAAAATTAAGACTATCAGACCTATTTCAAAGTTTTTCACCCCCATTGCACCAGTGTATTTGTTTATACTATAACTTTTATCTCCTATCCTGCATTCCAGAAGATTTGCCCCTCCTTCAGATGTTCTTAGCTGAAGAGCCTCCATGCCTGTGTTCTTACCACCACTCCCTCCCACTTCCTGCATACTATTGCTCCATTATTCATCTCTGTCATAAATTAATCTTCATCCTCTCCTGATGTACAGGTTCTACACTCTTAACCGACAGAGTTCCCTCAGGTTTTCTCATCTTATTATGAAACAAACCATCCACCTATACCTAACATATAATCCCTCTCTGTACAATCTAAGTTTCTTGGAAAAAAATTCAGTACTCACTGTCTTTTATCTCTAATTATGTCCTTTAACTCTATACCCCATTCAGTTCCTTCCCAGTATAATCTAACTCCTATCCCCACAGACTATCCAAACATCAAACGACTTCCCCCATCATATACACCTTCGGTGTCCTTAAGGACCAAAGATTTCAAATTCTGCTTTAAATACTGTGGTTGATTAGATAATATGAAGGATCTCTGGTAATATACAGAAATCTATTCTACATTCTGTATATATTACATTAAACTTAAATCTTATGGCATTTTGGGGCCCCCTGGAAAATAAGGGAAATCTCAAAAAGAAAAAGAAAGGTGAGGGGGTGGGAACAGGAATACAGGATGAACACTGGAGCAGAGAGCTGTCAGCATTTAGGAAGCAGTAAAGCAAGATCTCTTGAGAACAAATGTCGTTATCAGTGCTGAGCTCGGAGGTCACACACATCACAGCCTTAGCAAGATGTAAGAGATGACCAGAAGAAAATGAGATACCCCAATATGAAAATATGCAGTACCCCAGAGAGGCCTTTAACATTCCCTCTGATTACATTCAATAAAATATAAACTCCTAAGTTTAAAAGAAAAAATCAAAGAGGAAGCACTCTACTGGGAGAACTAGTGAAAATAAACCAACCCAAACTAAATGATTTATTTTAAAGAAATTTTTAATGTATCAAAATGTTCAAGAAGATATTTAAAAAACACAGGTCCCAGCGGTATAGTTTTAATTATTGACATGAATGGACTAAATGTAAAATAATACATAGCTAATTTAAAAAGAAGCCAGATCTAAGTAAATTACAAGGAAAATACAAATGTTAAAGTAATTTAAAAATATTGAAAATAAGGGCCAAAACACATGGAGGTCATAATGGAAATTTTAATAAAATTGAATTGCAGTTTCCGATTGAATTTAGAGTGGGTGAGAAAGTTATGAGAAAATGGTTGATATTCCCGCCCCCAAAAGGAAGATATAAATCTCAAATGCAGAAAGGTCAGTGCATATCAAACTAGACAAGTAAAAAGGAACACGTAGAGAAATTGCAATAAAGATACAGAACTCCACTGAAGAGAAAAGATTTTAAAAGCATCAAGAAAGGAAAATAATCACACCATCAGCAGAGAATCAAAACTAAAAATGGAAGCTTAAAAAGAGTTGAATATTTCCAAAATGTTGATCTAGAATTATATACCTAGAAAAACTACATTTTAAAAACTTTTAGAAGAAAATGAAATGACTATTTCTGACCTTGGGGAAGGAAATGATTTATGTTCCTCAAATATGGCACAAGATACCCTCAAGAACCATAAATGAAAAGATTGATAAATTTGACTTCATTAAGATCATAACATCTGCTCACCCAAAGACTCCATAAAATATTTTAAAAAGACAAATCACAAATAAGACAAAAACATTTGCAACAAAGCAATATTATTCTGATTATGAAAAAATCCAATAAATATATTGAAACAAGATTAACAATAAAAATGTACCAAGAATATTAACAGGAGTTTCACACAAGAGGAAAAATATTAATGGCAAATAAGTATATAAGATGATGAAAATGAGGAAATTGCAAATTTAAACTGCATTGAAATATCATTTTACTCTCAGTAGATTAAAACAAAATTAAGAAGTCAGATAATATCTGTTCTTGCAAAGATTTAGAGTAAAAGGATTTTCTATATCCTGCAACTGGGAATGCAAATCGATAAAATTCCCTTGCATAAACAAGGACATTAGCTTGTAAATTTAACATGTTTACACATTATGATGTAGCAATTGCATTCTTAGATATTAGCTATGTGTCCCTCCAGAAACTTTTATAACATATGTGCTGGAAGACACATAGAAGAATGATCCTAAGAGGGAAAAAAAAAAAATAACAAGTGAAAATTAAATTTAGTAATTTTTTTTGTTACTTAGATGTTATTTATAGTAGCAGAAAACCTAAAGCATGCTCAACAATAAAGAACTGTTGGATAAATTAAATACATCCATAAAAATTATTAAATCACTAAAATTTGTTTGTGAAGGACACTTAACAACAAGGTAGATAACATAAACTTATCTAACATGTAACTTTATGGCACACAGCTAAAGTGGAAAACATCCTGTTCACTGGATAAAAAGGACCTGCTTTATAAGTGTACAATTCAGTGCAATTAAAAAAAAAAACAACTATAATTATAATTTCAGAACTTCACAATTTGAAAAGGTGCCAATGTTCTCCTGCTTTAAGATGGAGGAAAAATTCCTTTGAAAGTCATTTGAAGCTTGGACAAAAATTCCATAGCTGTATTCTTAGGATCATTCTGTCAAGTCTTCATGATTCAGATGATACAAGGAAAGCTTCAATTCAACATTTTAGAGAAGACATTGCAGCTTGCATGATCTCATGCACCAGGAGAATGTTGGTAGCAATCACAGTGCAGGAGTGCAGAAGCTGTTTCTTTACACAATAGTTATCACATGTGCCTACTGGGCTACCATTGGCTCACCTGTGTTCAAGTCTACACCCAAAAAGTTTCTTCCTCTTTCTCTGCTGGGTCAGCTATGGCGGCTGTGAAGACTCTGAACCCCAAGGCCAAGGTGGTCTGAGCCCAAGTAGCGCTGGCAGTCAACATTAGCGAGGCGCGAGGGCTACAGGACATGCTGAGGACCAACCTGGGGCCCAAGGGCACCATGAAGATGCTTGTTTCTGGTGCTGGGGGAATCAAGCTTACTAAAGGTGGCAATGTGTGCTTCATGAAATGTAATCAACACCCAACAGCCTCCTTAATAGCAAAAGTAGCAACAGCCCAGGGTGACATAGCTGGTGATGGTACTACTTCCAACATCCTAATCATTGCAGAGTTGCTGAAACAAGCGAATCTCTACATTTCTGAAGGCCTTCATCCCAGAATAATAACAGAAGGATTTGAAGCTGCAGAGGAAAAGGCACTTCAGTTTTTGGAACAAATCAAAGTAAGCAAGGAGATAGACAGAGAAACACTTCCAGATGTGGCCAGAACATCTCTCCATATTAATTCAAGCTGAACTTGCTGATGTCTTAACAGAGGCTGCAGTGGACTCCATTTTGGCCATTAAGAAATAAGATGAACCTATCTACCTCTTCATGGTTGAG
>JAQZBX010065629.1:0-16264 GCA_029593785.1 Cabassous unicinctus | reverse complement strand
TTGTTCACTGGTGTATAGCAAGTATCCTAAATAATCTCTGACACATAAAGTTAGTTAATACATATTTTTGTGTAAATATATTAATGAGGTCCATCTAGGTAAATACAAAGTATTCCTTCTGATAAAAAAAAATAAACTTGATTACCTTTATTTTCTATGTGATTTAGATGGAAGTAATTGAAGGTAGAAAGAACTGAAGAGAAAGGTAAAGGAGGAAATGCAATACAATTGGATGACAAGCAAGGCAACTTATGGAAGAAATTAGAGTCTTAAGAAAATTAACAAAGGGATTCATAGAATAATGAATTTTATTCATAGAATAAAATTAGTCATTGTACCAAGATTTTCCAATTGGCTTCTGTTAGCTCATTCAGCAGATGGCAGAACCAAAGAATATGGTCTTTAAATATTTCTGCAGAGCAGCCTTCATTTTCTGGTTCATTAGATAGTAGAAAATAAGCTTCAGGGTTGAGAGAATTAATGCATAGAGCACAGGAACCAACATGTCAAAAGTGTGGGAACATCTGTGGGTGGCTTCAAACATTCCACTTTAGCAGCATTAATAAAAATAGTAATGACCACCAGCTGAGGAATAAAAGTGCACAAGGCTTTGAACTGATCTACAATTGATGTGATCTTCAGTACTACAGAAGATGCAAATATATGAGAGCAATTGAGGCAAAATAGACAATGTTTAATGATGAGGTGACAGCAAATGTTCTGACTCAGCCAAATACTTATCTTACCAAGTGAGTGTGAATAGTTGAGAGATTCTCACTGAAGAATTAATATACAGGATTGGATGCCCTGAGGGACAAGGATCCTGTATCTCTGTGCAGGATTCCAGACACTCCACCTCTGAACCAAACATTAATGGCCATCTTTTTGTAGGTACTCCTCTTCATGATAAATTCATAAGGCAGAGGGTAGCAGATGGTCACATAGCAATCACAGTATATCACTCATTTCCATGTAGGAGAATAAAACTATAAGGAAGATCTGAAAGATACATCTCCAGGGAGAGAGAAGGCACTGTCTTTGGTGAAGTTTTTTGCAATGGCTTTGGAAAGGGTAACCAATATATAACAGAAGTCTGAGAGAGACAAATGTTCACGGAAGAAGTACATAGCAGTTTGGAGTGCCTGGTGAAATGTGGAAAGCATATTTTGAGGAGATTGCCAATAAGGGCCACCGGAAAAATTAGTGAAGACCCCATACCAGAAAGGATCTGTAGCTACCTAACCACAGAAAATACCATGAGAAGAGATCTAAGATGGCAGAGTAGGGCATGACAGGCTGCACTCTTCCAAAAGAAACTGTGGATAGTTAGGCAGGTTTACCTGGCAGAAAGGATGCTGTGGGACTGCATGGGACAATTGGAGAGGTCAGCTAGAGAGGGAAATCCCAATGAGCCAAGAGAGGGATGCCACAGAAGACAAGGCATACAAGCATGCATTCAGCCAGCTCAGAGGCAAGGGAAGCCAGAGAAGTGATTTGGCTTGCAGACCAGCACTCAGCCAGCTCTGAGAGTGAGGAAGGACACTGGATGACCAGGTGCACATATTGGTACCCAGCAAGATCTCAAAGAGTGCAGGAGCTGTGGGGCAATCATTTGTAAGGACTGACATCTAGCCAGCTCAGAGAGAGGAGAGCAGTGATGCAAACATGTCTGCCCCTGGTTCTTTCAAGGAAAGGGGAACTACAGGAGGGCTGGCTGGCACTCATCTGGCTCAGGGGGAGAGAGGAGTAGGTGGGGTTGAGATAAAACAGGTGGGCCAGATCTCAGCCTGTTCTTCAGAAAATGAGAGGCTCAAGCTGGCACTGAAACAGCTGCAAGGAGAAGGAAGGTTGGAACTTATCAGGCGGGTTGACACAAACTGACCCACCCTGGGGGAGAGAGGAAATGAGATAGTGAAGGTGTGAAGTGACAGGCACCCAGCCACATGGATTAGAGGAGAACCTGGAGAGTCAGCCAGTTAACCCACAGGTGCCCAATGGCTTGGGGGAAAGGGGATCTAGGAGGGGTATCCTGAAAGCTGTCAAGCACCCAACCTGCCTGAAGGAAAGGGAAGCCAAGAAAGGCAGCCAGCGATCTGTCAGGTGCCCAATAAGTCAGAGGAGAAGGGAGAAAAAGAGTGATCCAGTGGATTGTCAGGCACCCAGACAACTCCATTGGGGAAGGAGATATGAAGAACAAGCAGCCTTGCTTGGAACATAAACTAAGGATTTTTTTCAGTGTGTGTGTGTATGTGTGTGTGAGTGTGTATCTCCAGTTATTTTACCTGCAGAGGGCAGGTTTTAGGGTGGTTGTTGAGTACAGGAAACCTGAGACATTTGCTGGTGGCCAGAGAGGGAGGTCTTCTTTACTTCTCTTTTATCTTTTCTTCCACTTCTTATTTTCTTTCTTTCATTTATTTCCCACTTCATTTTCTTTTCTTTCATTCCACCATCTCTTGTTTGGTGTTCAAATCTTTCTCTTATCAACTTTCCAGTTTTTTTATTTTATTTATTTATTTTATTTTATCTTATTTTATTTTCCTGTTTCCTTTTTTCACCTTTTTATTGTTATTCATTTTTATTTTTTATGATTTTTCATTCACATTACTTATTTTTCTTTTTCCTAGCTCTTTGGTTGTTCTGTCCCCAACTTTTCTTAAAACTCTTTTTTTCTCTTCGTTTTTTCCTTTTTGAGGACCTCATATTTTTTAGGAGGAACATGGTCAACTACAAAGATATAGAATTAGTGGAACCAAGTGTCAAAAAGAACCCTTAACATAAAAGAATGAAATAAAACCCTAGGCTAGAAAGAAAGGCTAACCAACTCAATAAGCCCATCAAGATAAACAGATGCCTAGACAGCCCCCAAAAAATCACAAGCCATACTAAGGAACAGGAAAACATAGCTTATTCTAATTAACTAACTAAAATACAAGAGAAGATGCAGATATGGAACTAATCAAGGATATAGAAACAAATATCATGAATCAATTGAATGAAGTGAAGGAAGAGATAAGGGATCAAAGAAGACACTGGGAGGACATATAAAAGAAATTCTAAACATACATAAAAAGAGAACAGATATGATGGAGATGAAACAATGCAGGATATTAAAAATACATTGGAAGCACCTAGCAACAGGTTTGAAGAGGCAAAGAAATAATTAGTGATATTGGAGACAGGAGATTTGAAATGTCAGTAGAACAGGAAGATTTTAAAAAGGAAAAAAAATCAGCAGGGACTCAGGAAATTGAATGATAACATGAAACACTCAAACATATGCACTAAAAGTATACTAGAGGGAAAAGAGAATGGAAAAGGGGCAGAAGGACTGTTTGAGGAATAATGGCAAAATTTTCTCAACACTTATGAGGGACATGGGTGTACATGTCTAGGAAGTATAGTGTAGAAACAGAATAAATCCTAATAGTCCTATCAGGAGACACATATTATCATATTATCAAATTCTCAAGACAAAGAGCATTCTGAAAGCAGCATCATACACAAGGGAAGCAGGATAAGATTTTGTGCTGATTTCTCATCTGAAACCATGAAGGTAAAAAGGCAGTGGTATGACATAGTTAAGATGCTAAGAACCAACTGCCAGGCAAAAATTCTGTACCCAGCAAACCTGGAATTCAAAAATGAGATACAGTTCAAAATATTCACAGAGAAACAGAAATTGAGAGAGCTTGTTAACATGAATCCTGCCCTTCAAGAAATACTAAAGGGAGTGCTGCAGGTTGAAAGTGTAAAACAGGAGGTGGAGGGTTGGAGGAGAGTGTGGAAAGGAAGTGTATTAGTCAGCTAAAGGGGTGCTGATGCAAAATACCAGAAATTGCTTGGTCTTTATATAGGGTATTTATTTGGGGTATAAGTCCACTGTTACCAGGCCATAAAGCATAAGTTTCTTCCCTCATCAAAGTCCATTGCCATGTGTTGGAGCAAGACAGCTTTCGGCGTTTGCCAGGGTTCTGGCTTCTTGGGTTTCTCTCCTCCTGAGGCTGTGTTTCTCTCTGGGCTTAGGTCCTCTGTTTCCTCCACATGTCAGCTGTAGACTATGAGGCTCTCTAAGCTTTGCTTCTCTCCACAAGGCCAGCTGTGAACTCTCAGGTGAATGGCTTGCTTCTATCCCTGGGCCTTCTCTCCTTCACCAGAACTACAACATGAAAACTGCTCTCTCTGTCTTTTGCCTTGCCTTTTATATTTGATTCCCCCACCTGCCAAGCGGTGGGGCTCAATGCCCTACTGACATGACCCAGTCAATACCCTAATCATAACTTAATCATGCCCAGATTAACAGATCAGTTTTCAAGCATGATTCAATATCTATTTTCGGAATTCATAATTACATCAAACTGCCAAAAGACTACAGGAAGATTATTAAGTGTAACTAAAAGTATAAAATGAGAAATAATAACAAAATACAACATAGATAATCCTAAAGAAAAAATAGCTAAATTAAATACTGTCTTCACAGTAATAACATTAAATGTTAGGGGATTAAACTCTCCAATCAAAAGACACAGATTGGCAGAATGAATAAGGACATATGATCCATCTATGTTGTCTACAAGAAACTCACCAAAGACCCAAGTACACAAAAAGATTAAAAGGGAAAAGTTGGAAAACGAACTTACACCCAAGCAATAACCAAAAAAGGGTGGAGTATCTATAGTAATATCAGACAAAATAAATGAAAAGTGTTGCAACAGACAAGGACACTATATATTAATAAAAGGTGTATTCAACCAAGAAGAAGGAACAATCATGAATATGTATGCACCTAACTAGTTTGCCCTAAAATACATGAGGAAACCAATGACAAAACTAGCATGATAAATAGATGCCTCTATAATCAGAGTGGTGGCTTTAATCCACCATTATCAGCATTAGGCAGAATATATGAACAAATAGTTAATAAAGAAACAGAGGCCTTGAATAATACATTGTAAGAACTAGACCTAATAGACATATAAAGAAAATTATACCCAAATACAACAGGATATACACTCAAGCACACATGGATTAAGCTACAGGATAAGCAAAGAACAACTCTTAACAGATTCAGAAAGATTGAAATTATGCAAAGTAATTTCTCTGAGCACAACAGAATGAAGCTGGAAATTAAAATGGTCAGAGAAACAGAAAAGGCAGAAATATATGGAAGTTAAACAACATACTCTTAAACAGTCAGTGGCTAAAGGAAGAATTTGCAAAAGATATTGGTAACTACCTGGGATTGAATGAAAATGAGAACACAACACATCAAAACTTGTGGGATGCAGCTAGAAGAATGCTCAGAGGGACATTTATAGCCCTAAATACTTATATTTAAAAAGAAAGTGCTAAAATCAAAGATCTAATGACACACCTGGAGAAATTATTATAAAAACAACAAACTAATCCCAAATCAAGCAGAAAGAAGGAAGTAATAAACATTAGAGCCAAACTAAATGAAATTGAGAACAACAACAAAATAACTAGAAAAAAAAAACCCAAAATCTAGTTCTTGGAGAAGATTAATAAAATAAAATCTTAGCTAGAATAATAAATAAAAAAGATCAAAGATGCATATAAATAAAATAAAAATTAAGAGTGGAAATATAACCACTGGTTTGATCCACAGAAATAAAATGTAACATAAGAGGATACTTTGAAAAATTGTATGACAATAAGATGGATAACATTGATGAAATGGGCAAATTTCTAGAAACACACAGACAACTGATATTGATGAAAAAAGAAATAGAAAAACTTAATAGACCAAACACAAATAGTGAGATTGTATTAGGCATCAAAAACCTTCCAACCAAGAAAAGCCCAGAACAGGATGGCTTCACAGGTAAATTCTACCAATTGCTCAGGAAAGAACTAACATCAATCCTGCTTAAACTATTCCAAAAATAGAAGTGGAGAGGATGTTACCTAACTCAATTTATGATGCCAACATCACCCTTATACTAATGTCACATAAGGATGTGAGAGGAAAAGAAAACTACAGATGAATCTCTCTAATGAATTTAGATGCAAAAATCCACAAAAGAAAACCTGCTAATTGTATCCAACAACACATCAAATGAATTATACACCATGATCAGGTGTGTTTTATCCAAAATATGCAAGGATATTTCAACATAAGAAAATCAATCAAAGTGGATGGAAGTGGTTTTGCAGGGGTGGGGGAGATGATGGTGCAGGCATGTGAGCATGGTGAATATATCCTCTTAAAATTACATATAAAAAAAGAAACTATTGTGCATCAAAGGAGTTTGTCAAGAAAGTGAAAAGGCTTTCTACACAATGAGAGAATATATTTGGGAACAACTTATCCAATAAGGGTCTAATATCCATCATATATAAGGAAATCTTACAGCTCAAAAATAAAAGGACAAACAACTCATTGCAAGAGATTTGAATAGTCACTATTCCAAAGAAGAAATACATATGACTAAAAAGCACATGGGAAGGTGCTCACCATTACTAGCTCCTAGGGAAATACAAATCATCTATTAGGTGTAATTTCATCTTACACCTATTAAAAGGACTTCTATTTAAAAAAAAAAAAGAAAAAGAAAACTACAAGTGCTGGAGAAGATGTGGGGGAATGGGAACACTCATCCACTGCTGGTGCAAATGTAAAATGGTGCTGCCAATGTGAAGGATATCTTGACAGTTCCTCAGGAAGCTAACTATAGAATTGCCATATGATCCAGCAATCCCACTGCTGAGTATATACCCAGAAGTAAAAGCAGGGACATGAACACATATATGCACACCAATGTTTATAGTGGCATGGAATAATTGTGAAAAGTTGGGAGGAACCCATGTATCCATCAATGGATGAATGGATAATCAAAATCTGGTATATGCACTCAATGGAATATTACTCAGCAGAAAGAAGGAATGAAGTATTGACACATGTGAAAACATGGATGAATCTTGAATATGTTAGCTTGAGTGAAGTAAGCCTGTCACTAATATTGCATGATATCACTGATGGGGTTATCCTGAAGGCTTTAGAGACATCTAGACACCATAAGAAAGTCAGACAACCCCATGTAACCAGCACCTTTTTTGTGGGCCTTATTTTGGAATATATGGCAACCTATATCACCAATGTAAAAGAGTTAGTGTCATTTATAAGTTCCTTTCACATGATATTTCTTCCCCTTTTATGTGGGCCTATAATTAGCACTATATCCATTAAATATATGTCTCCAAGTCTTACATCTTCAGGCTATTCATATGCCAGTTGAGCCCTGAGTCTCAGCAGAGTTGTAGCCAACATCTACTCTCCAGTTCATCAGACTCGCCCGGACAATTAACAAAAAAATGATGATCAACAACTCCCATCCCCCAAAACAGAGAGTATCTACAACTGCAAGTAAAACAGCTCCTTCCATCTGCCCCATAAGATCTAAAACCCTTCTGATTCAGTAATAGAGCATCACCATCACAAACTCCTCAAGGTCGAGGAATGAACAAACTAAGGGGGGAATGCAACCAAGGACAATGTAAACTTATTAATATTGTATTAATAGAAGGACTTGTAACATTGATATAAAGATAGTGGTTACAAGAGGGTCTGAGGGGAAGGTGAGGGAATAATAGGTAAAACATAGGGCAATTTTAGTGCATTGGAACTAAACGTAAACCACAATTTTAACTTTTGACCTTGGTTAGTAGTAAGGCTTCAATATTTATTCATCAATTTTAATAAATAGGAAGCGGGTGTGGCTCAATCGATAGAGCTCCTGTTTACCATATGGGAGGCCCTGGGTTCGCTTCCCGGGGCCTCCTTGTGAGGGCAGGTCAGCCCGCGTGGCGTGGTGGGCTGATGCAGCAAGACCTCACAGCAAGGGGTAGATAAGCAGACACAGAAGAAAACACACAGCAAATGGACACAGCAAACACAAGCAGCAAGGGGGGGATAAATAAATAAATAAATAAATCTTAAAAAAAAATTTTTTTAACAAATATACCACCCGATTTTAAAATGTTAATAATAGGGGAAGGTGGGATGTTAGGAGGTTACATAGGAATCCCTTATACTTTTGATGTAATTTTCTGTCATGTAAAACCTCTTTAAAAATATAGTTTATTATATGAAAAAAGAAAATAAAATTCCATGAGTTGAAATGGTTTCATGTATCATTTCCAGTTTGTCTCTAGTATGGGAAAATAAGACAATTTATACATCTGGCTCTTTGGTTAAAGAAAGTATTCACTTTATGACCTCTGCTTCATTTATCCCCCTGACATAATTTAGAAAAGAGCCTTACCTGACTCATGTTTTTTCCTTTTCTGAATTTATCTCTAAAAACACTGTTAGAATGTAATCATGGTACCAGGGAAACTAATTATTAAATATTTTGTTTACCTACTTTTCTCAATCTGTACATAACATTTCTAGTAAGTCCTTTCTTTTGGCATTTGTTATATTCTCATTGGTTGCTCACACCCTACCCCAAGCTTTTTCTAAAGGAAGAAATCACTAAAATTGTGCCTATTTGACCAAGTTTGGAAATAAACTAAACAAAACCAAGAATGTAGCTATAAAGCCAGGAAACAGCTGTTCCCTTTGATCTCTAAACTATTGGATTTTTTAGCCTGGTGAGTTCAGTAGTTAGCTTTACCACTGAGTAGATGTGCAACTGAAACCACCAATTATTCACCCCCTTGAAACCATAACTTACTACCACTTTTCAGAGTAACCCCTTGTTTACTGGTTTTAGATGTTTATAGAAGCTTCTACTTCCTTTTTTTTCAAATGCCCACCTCCTCATATCTATTCATAGGAGGCTTGCTGCATCATGAGATAAGTTGATGTTTCTTCTAGCAGTACTTGCTAAATCCAGTTCTGAAGAGTTCTAGTCATTGAGCATTCTATGTCCATTTTAAGAACAGGCATAACTGGCAACTAAGCATGTTTGCTTTAACCCCAAGTGATGGTTAAGCTAATGTGTCAGCTCAGCCAGGTAATTGTGCCCAGTTGTTTGGTCAAGCAAGCACTGAGCTAATTGTAATATAAGGAAATTTATGGACTTTAGTTACTAGTGAGTTTACTGCATAGATAACTGATTACGTCTACATCAGCCAGGAAGATTGCCATCACCAATGAGTGACATTTTATCCAATCAGTTGAATTCCTTAAAAAGGGAAATGATTTCAGCATTCAGAGAGAATTTCCCAACTCATATTTGGACAGCCAGTGCCTCTGGAAACTCATCAAGGACATTTATTGGACTTCGGAGCCCCTGGTTTGTAACCTGCCTGTGGAACCTGGACTTGTGCATTCCCATGGTCACATGAGAGACTCTTATAAAATCTCATAGTATTGACAGATATCTCCTGTTGATTCTGCTTCCCTAGAGAACCCTGACTAATACAACTTGGTACCGGGAATGGTTCTTGAGGAACAAAGTCTTAACATGGGATGTCTGAGGTGGTTCTGGGAGTTTTTCAATTGGCTCTCTACTCTAATGGGACTCAAAGGTACTAATGACTCCCTTTCCAATAATGACGAGGACACTAAGAGTCCATGGCATGAGTTGGCAATAGAGATACACATAGTAGCATTACTGGATTACCCTAGTTCCAAGCTTATAAGAAGCAAGGATCTGGGTGAGAGTGTTTCCAAAATCTTAAAGGGAGATTTGTGGAGTCAAAAGTTATAATGATATTGGCTGGGTCCTCCTAGATACTCTGGGTAGAGTTACAAAAGAAAGAAATGAGCTAAAGGCTTCAAATTTTAAACTTAAATGATGCATGAATGATTTGAAAATTTCTATGTGTGCTCTGAAAGAAAATCTTGTCTCTTGTAGCCATAGACTTAAGATTTCAGAGGACCAAACTCAGATGCTCATTGTAAGAGCAGCAGAGTTAGAAAGGAAACTAAAAATCTCAACCCTGCAGGTTTCCTGCAGTTAAAGTGAAGGCATTGATTAGAAAGGGGTGGAACCCAGAGGATTAGGATGGAGATATTTGGGATGATGATTATATTGGTTGGGATATTGGAACCCTAAATTCTGCTGAGAATTTACCAGATATAACTGTGATGAACTGCCCTGTGGAGACCATATCTTGTCAACTTTATATCACCCAGTGTTCAGCCTCCCCAGGGAGTCCAGTCCTCCTTCCAGCCCTGAGAATGGGTACTAGCCAAACTGAAGCATGCACTGCACAACCTCCAGTCTGCCCTGAGGAATCTGCATTCCAACCCCTGCTTAAAGAGATTAATCCTGTCTCACCAGAAGAAAATGCAAAGGAATGTCCTGAGGTCAGTAGCTTGCAAGACATTTCTAATCCTTCTCCACCACCCCTCTTGTCTTTGAGACCTATTACTAGACTAAAATCACAACAAGCCCCTAAAGGTGAAATACAAAGTGTGACCCATGAGGAAGTATATTATACTCAGAAAGAAGTGCATGAGTTTTCCAATTTATAGAGACAGAAATTAGAGGAATATGTGTGGGAATGGATACTAAGGGTATGGGATAATGGTGGAAGTAATATAAAGTTGGATGAGGCAGAATTTATTGATACGGACCCACTAAGTAGAAATTCTGGATTCAATGCTGTAGCTTGAGTGGTTAGAAAGGCCTCTCTAACTATTTGGGTGGCTGACTGAAACAAGGACTAAAAGATGCCCTAGCATGTCTGAGGTGGCTATGTCTGATTTGCCCTAGTTTACAGTAGAAGATGGAATTCAAAGTCTTAGAGAGATTGCAGTGCTAGAATGGAGTTACCATTTGAGACTTACCCACCCACCCCAGGAATGTCCAGTGGACATGCCCTTAACAAGGACTGTGAGGAATAAATTTGTAAGAATAACACCATCTTCCCCGAAGAACTCTGTGGTTGCTATTCTCTGTAGTTCAGGTATTACTGTAGATAGGGCTGTAATGAAATTAAAATCCTTAAACTTTATGCTGATGATCAGATCTAGATGAGATAAAAGTCAAGTATCAGTAGTTAATCTCCAAAAACAAGGTGAGTGTGGCTACCACAATGAAAGGCAGTTTCAAAGCAGCACTCAAAATAGTCCGAGTCGCGTAGAGTTATGGCATTGACTAATAGATCATGGGGTAACTAGAAGTGAAATAGACGGGCAGTCTACTAAATTTCTTCTGGATCTGTATAAGCAGAAGAGTTCTAGTTTGAGTGAACAAAATACTAACTCAAATTACAGATGCATTGAATCATGACCCCTTAATCAATTCTTTGTCTTGAGACAGTTTACAGACCCAGAGCCTTGAATGAGAAGGCCAGGTTCCCTTGGGGAAGGATCCTGCTAAACTGCGAAAAATTTATACTGTTAATCTTCCTCCCACCTTTCCCCAAAGAGACCTGGGTTAACTGCATTTGGGTAAGGGAAATGATCAGACATTTTGGGGATAATTAGACACTGACTCGGAAGTGGCATTAATTCCAGAAGACCCAAAAGTGACTATGGTCTACCAGTCTGAGTAGGGGCTTATGGGGGTCAGGTGATTGTTGGAGTTTTAGTCAGGTCCATCTCACTGTGGGTCCAGTGGATCCCCAGATTCATTCTGTGGTTAATTTCCCAGTTCCAGAATGCATAATTGGAATAGACATACTGAGTAGCTGGCAGAATACCCACATTGGATCCCTGACTTGTGGAGCAACGGCTATTATGGGAGGAAAGGCCAAGTGGAAGTGACTAAAACTGCCCCTACCTAGCAAAATAGTAAATCAAAGGCAATACCAGATTCCTGGAGGGATTGTAGAGATTAATGTCACCATCAAGGATTTGAAGAATGCAGGGGTGTTTTTTCCCAGAACATTCCCATTCAACTCTCCTATTTGGCCTTTGTAGAAAACAGATGGTTGTTGGAGGATGACAGTAGATTATCATAAACTTAACCAGGTGGCAACTCAAACTGCAGCTGCTTTCCCAGATGTGGTATCATTGCTTGTGCAAATCAACACATCCCCTGGTACCTGGTATGCAGATGTTGGTCTGGCAAATGCTTTTTTTCTCAATTGCCATTAGTAAGGACCACCAGAAACAGTTTGTTATCAGCTGGCAAGGCCAGCCACACACCTTCACTTTCCTGCCTCAGGGTATATCAACTCTCCATCCCTGTGGCATAATATTGTCCACAGGGTCCTTGATCATATCTCCCCCCCCCCAAGACATTACACTGGTCCATTATATTGACGATATTATGTTGATAGGACCTAGTGAGCAAGAAATAGCAAAGACTCTAGATTTACTGGTAAGGCATTTGTGTGAGAGAGAATGGGAAATAAATCCAACAAAAATACAGGGGTCTTCCACATCAGTGAAATTTCTTGGTGTGAGGCATGTCAAGATATCCCTTCTAAATTAGATTATCCTTTCTAAAGTGAAGGATAAGCTGTTGCATCTGGCCCCTCCTATTACCAAAAAAGAAGCACAACACTTAGTTGGTATCTCTGGATTTTGGAGAAAATACATTTCTCTTTTGGGTGTGCTACTCTGGCCCATTCACCAAGTGACCAGAAAAGCTGCTAGTTTTGTTTCAGGACTGGAACCAGAGGAGGCTCTGTAACAGGTCCAGGCTGCTGTACAAGCTGCACTACCACTTGGGTCATATGATCCAGCAGATCCAATGGTGCTGGAAATTTCAATGGCAAATAGAGATGCTGTTTGGAGGCTTTGCCAGGCCCCTATAGGAGAATCACAATACAGACCCTAAGGATTTTGGAGCAAAGCCCTGCCATCCTCTGTAGATAACTACTCTCCTTTTGAGAAAGAGCTTTTGACCTGCTACTGTGCCTTAGTAGAGACTGAATGCTTAACCATGGGACATCAAGTTACCATGAGACCTGAGTTTCCTGTCATGAGCTGGGTATTATCTGACCCACCAAACCATAAAGTTTGGCATTCACAGCAGCATTCCATAATAAAGTGGAAGTGGTATATGCAAGTTAGGGCTGGAGCAGGCCCTGAAGGCACAAGTAAGTTACATGAGGAAGTTGCCCAAATGGCCATAGTCACCACCCCTGCCTTCTACCTTCTTTTTCCCAGTCCACAGATTTGGCCTCTTGCAGAGTCCCTTAAAATCAGTTGACTGAGGAAGAGAAATCTGGGGCCTGGTTGGAAGGTTCTGCACAATATGCAGGTACTGCCCAAAAGTGGACCACTGTAGCACTACAGTCCTTTTCTGGGACTTCCCTGAAGGAGAATGGTGAGGGCAAATCCTCCCAGTGGGCAGAACTTCAAGCAGTGCACCTGGTTGTTCATTTTCCTTGGAAAAAGAAATGGCAAGAGGTGCATTTGTACAGATTCATGGACTGTTGCCAACAGTTTGGGTGGATGGTCAGGGACTTGGAAGGAACATGATTGGAAAATTGGTGAAAAGGAGGTCTGGGGAATAGTTATATGGATAGGCAAAAAACATGTAAATATTTGTGTTCCATGTGAATGCTCACCAGAGGGTGACTTCAGCAGAGGAATATTTTAATAATCAAGTGGATAAGATGACAGGCTCTGTGGCTAATGCTCAGCCTCTTTCCCCAGCCACTCTTGTCATTGTACAATGGGCTTATGAACAAAGTGGCCATGAAGGTAGAGATGGAGGTTATGCATGGGCTTGGCAACATGGACTTCTCCTTACCAAGGCTGACTTGGCTACAGCTACTGTTGAATGCTCAATCTGCCAGCAGGAGAAACCCACACTCAGCCCCTGATATGGCACCATTCCTCGAGGTGACCAGCCTGCTACCTGGTGGCAGGTTGACTACATTGGACCACTTCTACCATAGAAGGGGCAGCAACTTGGTTTAACTGGAGTAGACACATACTCCAGATATGGGTTTGCATTTCCTGCACAAAATGCTTCTTCCAAAATTACCATCTGTGGACTTGCCATATGTTTAATCTACCACCATGGCATCCCCCACAGCATTGTTTCTGATCAAGGAACCCATTTCACAGCAAATGATGTATGGGAATGGGCACATGCCCATGGAATTCACTGGTCTTACCATGTTCCCAATCACCTTGAAGCAGCTGGATTGATAGTACAGTGGAATGGCCTTTTGAAGATTCAATTACAGAGCCCACTAGTTAGCAAATACCTTGTAGGGCTGGGGCAATGTTCTCCAGGAGGTTGTGTATGCTCTAAATTAGCATCCGCTCTATGATGCTGTTTCTCCCATAACCAGGATTCATGGGTCCAGGAATCAAGGGGTGGAAATGGGAGTGGAACCATTCACTATTACCCCTATTGCAATACTAGGAAAATTTTGTTACCATACCACAACCTTAAACTCTGCTGGTCTACAGGTTTCAGTTCCAAAAGTGCTGCCACCAGGGAACTCAACAATGATTCCATTGAACTGGAGTTTAAGATTGCCACCTGGCAACTTTGACCTCCTCTTACCTCTGAACCAACATGCAAAGAAGGGAATTACTGTACTGCCTGGGCAGATCGATCCTGACTATTAAGGGGAAATAGGTCTGCATGCACAAAATGGGGTAAAGAAGAGTTTGCCTGGAATACAGGAGATCCTCTAAGGCATCTCCTAGTACTGTCATACCCTGCAATTATAGTCAATGGAAAATTGCAACAACCCAATCCAAGCAGGACTAACAATGCCTCAGGAACTTCAGGAATGAAATTTTGGGTCACCACACCAGGCAAAGAACCACAAGCAGCTGAAGTGCTTGCTGAGGGTAATAAGAACATGGAATGGGTCGTGGAAGAAGGTAGTGATAAATATGAACTTTGACCACATGACCAGTTACAGAAATGAGGACTGTAATGGTCATGAATCTTTCTTCCTTGTTTTGTTATGAGTATGATTGTATATGTAAACAAAAAGAATTTCTTTGTTTTCTTCTCCATCCTTTTCCTTTATCATATGAGAAGTTATATTAGTTTCATGTTATAATATTTAAGGATGTCAAGTTTAAGAGTGAATATTACCCAAGGACTTGCACTCTATTCTGTAGGCAATTAATGCAGTTGTATGCAGAAGGTTGAACATTGTTAGCTGGAAACATATATGCATGTCTGTTATTGTTTTTACTTAGATACTAAGCATGGTTTAAGGTAATGTTTATGGTTGCCACATTGACAAGAGGTGGGCTGTGATGGTTAGGCTAATGTGTCAACTTGGCCAGGTAATTGTGCCCAGTTGTTTGGAGAAGCAAGTACTGGGCTAATTGTAATATAAGGGAATTTATGGACTTTAGTTACCAGTGAGTTTACTGCATAGACAGTTGATTATATCTACATCAGCCAGGAAGATTGCCTTCAGCAATGAGTGATGCTTTATCCAATCAGTTGAACACCTTATAGGGGGAATTGATTTTAACATTCAGAGAGTATTTCCCAGCTCGCCTTTGGACACCCAGCATCTCCCAGAAACTCATCAAGGACCTTCATTGAACTTTCATCAGAGCCCCTGGTTTAGAGCCTGCTTGTGGAACCTGGACTTGTGCATTCTCATGGTCATGTGAGAGACTTATAAAATCTCATACTATTGACTGATATCTCCTGTTGATTCTGTTTCCCTAAAAAACCCTGACAAAAACACCCCATCTTTCCCAAACTGCATTGGCCCATGTCATCCCTAACCATGCCACTCATCCATCTTTCCCAAATTGGATTGGCCCATATCATTTCACCCATCATTAGCCAATCCCTTAAACCTGTCTTCCCCAGAGTGTATAAAGCACCAGCACATATTTTTTCAGAGGAGACTGATCTGAGGCTTACCTCTGGTTTCCTTGCTTGTTGAATATGCAATAAACTCTTATTTTTCTTGAAATCCTGGTGACTAAGTATTAGCTTCTGTGTATATTGAGTAAACAAACCCACTTTGGCAATACTGTAACTGATGGATTCAATTGCTACATAGACTCCTGAAAAGTAAACTGTCAGTGGGTTGATTTTAATTGTGAAAGAAATATTAAAACATGTTTCTAAGTATTTTATTTTATATACAACAAATATAAATAGTGAGAAGGAAATTTTCAAGAGCCTTCAGTCAGTACATTAGCAAATCATTAGTAAATGTACATGCAATGTATAATAGTGAGGGTTGATCCTGCTTTCATGAATATTCATGAAAATGAAGGTTGGTTTTGCCTATTATGTTTCCAATTACTCCAACAAAAACAAAAAAAAAGCTGAGGTCAAAGAAAGACAGCTGAAGACACATTAAGTACACTTTGAATATAGTGGTCACATACAAAAAGAAATATACTGAAGGAATATGACCAAGTGATTAAATGAGGGTAATTCCT
>JAQZBX010065628.1:0-16270 GCA_029593785.1 Cabassous unicinctus | reverse complement strand
TCTCTTTCTTTCCTTCATTCTTTTTCTTTCTCTCTTTCTTTCATCTTTCTTATCTTTCTATCATCTATCAATCAATCATCTATGTATCTGATATGCAGCTTCAATCATTATGTTTCCATGCATTATTCATTGGAACTTATTTATTCCGGTACTCAACAAACATTTCATAGGACACATTTATGTATGTGAAACAAATCAAGAAGAATTAATAACAATAAGGAAGGTATAAATAATAATACCTAAAATTTACTGTCCACCTTTCCTGTGCCAGAAACTGTAAGAAAGGCTTTTAATGGATGATTCATTGAGAAAATACAGGGTCACACAGCTTTTAAGTTTTTGACCTAGGATAAGTTTTAGAGCTAGGGTATGGATTGACTCTGAATCTATGGGCTTTACCCCTACAATTCACCTATCACATCATGCAAAATAGTGCAAATGAGCATCAAGGGGACAGCTGCAGAGTGATCTGAAAAGGAAAGACTCCTCTTTCAACATAAATTTAGAGCCAATTTTTGACTATACTTCTATGGCTTAATGCCATAGGATTTATTAACAACTTAAAGTATATAGATTTATAAATTTGAAAATCGTTTAAATTTTCCAAAGGAGCAAATGTGACATGCACTAACTTAAATTTACAGACAACATTCCTTTATCTTTCCAGTCCCTCCAAATACCACTGCCAGCATTTTCGTGGACTGTCATTTCAGCCCAAGTGCCTTCCCATCATCACCTCCCCAAGCTTCAGTTCATAAATTCACATTATTTGCTTCTGCTTTTGTAGTTGGTCAGCAGAACACCTTCATGTTCTTTCTTCACTGTAGAACAATTAGTATGCAAATGCACACTTTGCCATGATGTTTGGCTCATAGTAGGCTCTTATAAATATTGGTTGAATGAATTCAAATGAAGATTGTTTCATTTTTGGCTTCAATTCTCTGTGTTTTTAAAGCCTCATTATTATTTTTTCATTTTTTATTAATCAAATTTTCTCATTCCAAACTCCCTTTACCCCTCCACTTGCAAAGAGGAAAAGTACAAAATACTGAACTTTTAAAAAGAATGAGAACAGGTAGGGAGGCATTACTGACAACTTTTCCAAGACTTGTGGTGGATGTGATTCTAAGACAGGAGCCCAAACCCTCTTGAAAGAAAAAGCGTTCAATTTTTAGACAGACGGGCTTTCTGATCCTCATTTGTGACTAAGTGGTGTGTGTTGGACGGCCGTTCTATCAATGGCTGTCAGATAGAATCTGGTGATGATTTGACTCTGAAAGAATTCACAGGAGTGCCTGTAGAAGTGGTCAGGAATTAGCTGGCTGGACAAATAGACGTCTTTTTGGATTATACTCATGCCTTTCCCAATGGGGCATTGTCACACAATGTTTGGACAAGTGCTTCCTATTTGTAACTTTGCCAGACCAGTGCTCTGTGTGATTCTGCTTACGTATCCAAGCCTCTTAGAGTTGCCAACGTTCAGACATCATTAATGACCTCATGAATGCCATTTTGATAAAATGCTTACATCATTGCTTCTCTTATATCTTGTTCTTGACGCATATTGGAATGTCTGTCCCACATTTCCCCACATCCTTAATTTAGCACTTATTTGCATGGTGGGTGTCTCTTGAGTTTTAGTATTCTGTACTTTTAATCCCTTTTGGCTAGAACCCAGATGTTGTGTGTGTCAGGTTGTGAGCCTTGCACCTTGGCAAGAAAAATTCTTCTGAAGGCACAATAATGAGAAGTATTGCTTATTCAGAGGTCCCGTGTGGTCCATCTCCCTGCCTCACTGTTGCATTGGGAAGGGTTACTTTTCCTCTCTGGGCTTGTAAAATGGAGATAGCCAGTTAGACTTGATGGGTCTCTACAATGGCTCTCCTTTCTTGTACTAATTCATTTCAATAGTGGTTCTATTCTACGGGTTCTGAACTGCCTACAGTCTGAAATTGGTTATTTTCCGAGTAGAAATACTTTCTGCCTCAGATCACTGCCACCTCATGGTCCCCTGGGTCCTGATAATGACTTTCCTATCTGTTCAGATTCCTGAATGACAAGCTTATTTTGACTCCTGGGATATAGACTCCTTAACTTTGGTCTTCTTGTTTAATCCTGGCATAGCTCATCTTTGTCTAATATACTTCAAACATTCCAACAAGAATGTTGGTCTGAGACTAGTAAAAGGAACTTTTGCCCAGCGGTGCTTCATTCAGCAGGCAGCTCTTCCTTTTGTTCTGATTGCCATGATCTTTCTTTGTGAAGCAGCAAAATCAACATTAGCTTTCTTCACTGTAGAACATTTAGTATGCAAATGCGCACTTTGAACCTTTAAAAACCACTGCGTGGCTACATCCATTACAGCACCCACTGCTTGGTTTCTTTAGAAACATTCCCATCCCTAGCTTTCATGAACCGTCTTAGATTCCTAGGGCTGCCACAAAGCAAAGTACCACAAACTGGATGACTTACAGCAACATTATTTTATAGTCTCACAGGTTTGGAGGATAGAAATATGAAACCGCGGTATTGGCAGGGCTGTGCTTCCTCTGAAGTCTGCAGGGTTCTGGTGGTGGCTTGCTGGCAATCTGCGGCAAAACCCAATCTCTGCCTCCATCACATGGCCATCCTCTCTGTTTTCCCTTGTGTCCAAATTGGCTATCCCTATAAGGACACCAGTCATATTGGGTTAGGACCCACCCTAATCCAGTTTGGCCTCATTTATCTAATAACATCTTCAAAGATCCATTTCCAAATAGAATCACATTCACAGGAACAGGGGTTAGGGCTTGAACATACCTTTTGGGGGATACAATTCAATCCATAACAGGTGTGCATCATAATTCACCGAACTGGTGTATACGCAAATCATCTGGGGAGCTTTTCAAAACTAAGGCTGCCCCAGGCCCAGCGCAGGCAAACTGAATCAGAGTCTCTGGGGCCTGGGGCCTGGGTGTTTTTAAAAATACCTCCTAGGCAATCCTCAAGTGCAGCTGTATTGGAGAACCATGGTCTAAGTCAATCAAGGGACTATGACATTTCCCCAGTGGTTGCTATTGAGTCACTGAGATTTACGTCTTGGGGGCAAAGTGAACAAGGAAATATGTGGTTCCAGTTTCTGCTGGTTGTCAGAACCAGTCAGGATGCAGTTGATGCTTTGGGCAATAAAGCAGAGAAAGTGATCTCTGATGACAGTTTTAAGCCATTGGATCAATTATTCCTGTTATATGAGAAAATAAATTTCTGAGCTGAGGAAATTGGGATTGGAGAGATTAAATGACTCATGGAAGAAACTATAGCCCGAGTCTTAGATTGCAATGTTCTTTCTGTTCCTTCTATGAATACATCACGCTAGAAATTGGTGAGTACAAAAGAAATGGGAAAACAATATCAAGAAGGTCACAGTTTCTTTGAGGAAGATAAAACGTGCCTCTTGAACCCCATAGAAAACAATCATTGCATCAAACAAGCTCTGACAGCATGCCATGATTTTACAGGGAATTTTTAAAAAAGATTTATTTATTTATCCGCCCCCCCCCCTCGTTGTTTTGCACTTGCTGTCTGCTCTCAGTGTGTTCTTCTGTGTGTTTGTCTCCTCTTTAGGTGGCACCAGGAACCGATCCTGGGACCTTCCAGAGCAGAGAGAGGCGCTGAATCTCTTATGTCACCTCAGCTCCCTGCTCTGCCATGTCTCCCATTGTCTCTCTTCTGTGTCTCTTCTTGTTGCGTCATCTTGCTGTGCCACCTCTCTGCGCGGGCCAGCTCTCCGCTCGGGCCAGCTTGCTTTTCACCAGAAGGCCCTGGGAATCAAACCCTGGACCTCCTATATGGTAGATGGGAGCCCAATCACTTGAGCCACATCCGCTTCCCTACAGAGAATTTTCACATCTCTTTTTATCCTCTCAAGAATCTCTGAGGTAAGCTATTATTATATATATTGTATTATATATCTTCTTTACACCTGAGGAAATTGAGGCTTGGAGGGGATTTGCTATTTGTCCAAGATGATGCAGTTGGTAACAGAGGTAGGACTTGAACCCAATTCTTCAGACACAGAGTCCAGTGTCCTTTTTCTATATCTCTAGTTATGAAATAGGCTTCATGTTTTGGAATTCTATCACCCCCTCATTAACTGGATTTAGAAACATAAGGATTCAGGAGTGGGCAATGCTCTACTGTCTCCAGCAGCCACAGTGACTTGGCATACATCCCCACCTACCACATATGGGAATTGTGGATTTCTGCTCTTATATCTGCAAGGTGGATGAAGTTCATGGAAATTATTGAGTTCAAGGGAGGGAAGTTTTGACCCAAGAGATTAGAGTCTAGGGTTGCTGTGGGAGATTTAACATGGGTTGAATGACCCAAGATTACCCACCAATGGGAATTGAGTTCCATTGTGGAGCAGGAGGCACATTCCTGTTTTATTCCTATTTTTGTTTTATTGTCTGATCTTGTGAACTTTTGTTGCATCCATTTCTGGATTCTATAGACATATTCTTGATGCATGAAGAACATGCAGAAGTTCCTGTCCCCCTGTGTCTGGAATTTTCCATCTTTTCTCCCAGTCCACCAAATGAAAGGTAAAGCAATTGCCTCTATCTATAAACTAAGCTGCTTCTGAGACAAGTTTTCTGCTAACTTCCCACAGGATAAAAAGAATAGCTTAGCAATCTTCCCCTTATATTGCTCACAATTCTGGGCAGATAGTAAATCAACTAAATAGCACAGCTGTACAAACATTCCAACTGTAATTTATGAAGTTCAGATCATGAACACATTTTCATTGTCTTCTTTCCCCATATGGAATCTCATTGTTTCTTTTAATTATTTTTTAAAAATGTGTTTATGTAGAGATGGAATGCCCTTTAGCTAGTTAAAGTAAATTTAAGCTGCATTTGAAATGTTGAAATGAAGTTTTTGAGAAGAAAACATTTGTGGGAGAGAATTTATTTGGAATAAATAATGGTATTTGGGAATGGGAAGGATTGTGTGGTAGACTGAATCATGTCCCTAACAAGAGATATGTTCTTCATCTTAACCTGCATTCCTATGGGTATGAACCCATTGGTGAATAAATTATTTGAGGATGTAGTATAGTTATGGTGTGGGCATCTTTGTGAATAGGATCCTCTAAGATCCTATTTAGGTGTGGCCAAACTGAATTAAGGTAGGCCTTCATCCCTGCTATTGGAATCCTTATGAAGAGAAGCCAGAAATTAAAGAAAGCAGAAGATGTAGAAGCCAGAAGTCAGAGAAAGTCACAGGAGGAGACCAAGGAATTTGCTATGTGACAGAGGACTGCAATTGCCGGAATGCTATGGACTTAGAGGAGAAACCATAAAATAATAAATACTGTTTAAGCCAACCCATCAAGTGATATTTGTCTTAGCAGATTGGGAAGACCAAAGCAGATTGGATATCTGATTTTAGGTCAGACTATGTCAGCATAAGCTTCTCCTTTAGGGTTTTTCAGGAGTTACTTAGTGGGACCACCTCTTGGGATAGGTGTGGAGCTAAGTAACCATGAGACACTCTGCTAGCGGTAGAATCATTGCAATGAACATTTATAAGCACTTACTATAATGCAGAGCTTGTTCCAAACACTTTACATGAGTTATTCTAATTTTCAAAATGACCCAAGGATATGCAGGATGATATGTTTTGCAGATGAGGAATCAAAGGTATAGAGAGTTAAGTAACTTGTTCTTTGTCCTCTAGCAAGCCAGTATTTAAACTCAGGCATCTGATCCATAATTTTAACCATGATGTTATAAAGAAAGCAGTCCTTTTAATTGATTTTCCCTTAAGTGATCTCTTTCTTCCTAGAACCACTAACTGGTCAGTTAACCAGTCTTCAAATGGCAAGGACTTACCACAATACTGAATTGAGTTTGAATCCTAAATAAGAGAGAAAATTTTCCTTATCTCATTGTCAAAAAACAGACCAGGAGAAATCTGATCCTGGAAACAATTGGAGGAAAAGAAATAAGCTTTGCAGCTCTATTTTAAACATGTGGACTAAATTGCCTGTTAATTTTTATTCTTTCATTTCTTAATTGTTGAGACACTACCACTTTGCATGTAACCGAAAGCAGAACATCTGTTGAACATTCCATATTTCATATTTTTGCCTTTCCCGCATACTCCTAGAAAATAATTCAAGTCTAAAGGAGCAATTCATCCCCTGCACCCCAAGTCTTGTCCGTAACTGTCTAGGAAGTGACAACTTCTCAAATAAACTGCCCCCATCTGGTTGCTCATTTTTTGTGTTCGTGTGCTCTGTTGTATTAGGAATATTGTTTTGCTCAAACTCGTTAGAAGACAGGTAGTGGATTAATGATGAGTAATGAGGAAAGGAGATCACGTCCCCTAGTTCTTGACATTTCTTCGTATAAATCTGGCTTTTCCCCATAGCATCTTTTAGATGAGGCACAGAAGGTAAATGACTTTTCAAAGCTCAAGGCATTTGGAATGCCAGTCCTGGAGTAACTTTATTATCCTAGAACGCTTTCAGCTTGATTTCTCTCCTTCTCTCATTTTATTTGCACTTTAATCATTGTAGATATCAGCAAACAACTAACTGTGCTTTGAAGTATTCAGTTTCAGGGCTTGTCATTTACATTTTTTTATTGGAAAGGTACTAAATATAAGATCTGCTATGTCTGGAGGAACTGAGAAACTCCTGCTCTGATTTCTTTTGATGTTTATCAGTATCACCTAGGATGATAAAGCTTTTAGAAGCTGAGTCATACCAGCAAGACAGGAAAGAGAACGCCTGACAAAAACAGGTATGCTAATTAGCTATTTTGCGCCATCTTGCCCTCTTGTGAGGTTTTGCCTCCACTGAGCTATTATTCCTGCATTTCTTGGAGGAATGCTACAAGAATCATCCTTATGAAATCCAATACCACATTTGCAGTGGGTATGTTGTCAAGGATGTAGCATAAAACATGGCTTAGTGCCCTTTTCAGGAAAGTCCTGTGTGAGAAATTCCCATTTAGCTTCAAGTGCTAAGTTCTGCTTCCTCTGAGGAACCTTTACATCTTTATCTATCCCTTTCTAACAATAAAACCCAGTCATGATTTCCTTTTCCCTTTGACTACTAGCAAGTTTAGAGAGAAAAATGAATTATATAGGCCCGTAGGGCTTGAAACACTTGCTTTATTCCCTTCCCACTCATGCCTTATATTTTCCCAGGAATGATTTATTATTATTATTATTGATAGTTTACTATTTTACCTTATGTGGTTTTGTTGTGTATTGTTTGAAATTCTTTGTAGAATGAGGTTGGCGTATGAAATAATCTGTAAATTTAATTTGCTGTTAGAATTATAACTGGGTAAGGAATGGATTTTGTCCTTTATCTGGCACAGACTTCATGAGACCAGATTTTTTTTTTTTAAATAAAAGGAATCCTTTTTCATCCTTCCGAAGAACACTGCTTTCAGGAAGGAAAGTTAATCTGTGTAGACTATTGGATATTGCAAAGTTTGTTTGTGGGTTAGGGTAGACTCCAGGGATGTATCTCACCAGATTTTAGTCAAATCTGATAGCTCAACACATCCTTCTCCTAGCTAATAATGGTGTTGTATCCCCTAATAAAGTTTCCAGAATGCAGGGCTAACATTCTCCTTTCTTCAAGCTCCCTGTTTTTCCATTCCAACTCACCATTCAAACTTTCTGGATTATGGTAGTTCCTGACTTCTCATTTCCAATTTGTTCAATTGTAAATACACTCTCCCTTTTTACTTCTAATGACAAACTTATGGTCATTTTTGTGTCAATTAATACTTCTTTTGGATAAAAACTAATACTACTTAGCACTTCTTACACCAGAATAAAGCAGTCACTTATATTGAAAGAAGAACATACCAAAAGGAGTCCTTTCTTTTTTTATTTTCTTTTTCTTATTCCTTTATTAGAGAAATTTTGCATTTGCAGAACAGTCACTAATGGCTTTTTAATAAGTTTTAAGATCAGGAAGTGTGAGTACTCCAACTTCATTCATTTCAAGAATTTGGGGCCCTTATACTTCCATATAAATTCGGTGATTGGCTTTTCCATTTCTGCAAAGAACTTTGTTAGAATATTGTAGCTGTTTGATATTGTTTATGAATTCCAAAAATAGATATTGGATTATGTTTGTGAACTGGTCTGCTCCTCTGGGCGTATTAGATTATATTGGATTCAGAGGTTTCACTTTTACTTCATTAAATAATGATTAAGGCTTTGATTGGGTCATATCAGTAGGAAGTTGAGTCCCTGTCCCCCTTGGTGGGTGGGGACTTACAGATAAACCACACTGCAGAGAAGGGAGGTTGTGGTTTTTAGCCCCAGGAAGTAAACACACAGAAGGACACAGGAGTAGAGACGGATCCATAGACGCAGCAGAGGCCCTGGGAAGAGAGAAAGCCTGATAGTCTACAGCTGACCTTGTGGAGAGGACAGAGCAGCTGAGCCTGGAGAGAAATGAGCCCTGGGAGAGATGACATTTGATCCAGCTGGGACCACGGAGCCTTGGGAGGAGGAGGAGGGCTGAACACTAGCAGACATCGCCTGCTATCTTGTGTCAACATGTGGCAACAGACTTTAGTGAGGGAAATAAACTTATGCTTCATGGCCTGGTAACTGTAAGCTTCTACCCCAAATAAATACCCTTTATAGTATTTTGCATTAGCACCCCTTTGGCTGACTAATGCAAATATTGTTTGGGATTGCACTGAATCTATAAATTGCTTTGAGTAGTATTGACATATTAACAATACTTAGTCTTCTAATCCAGAATAAAGAATGCCATTTCCTTTATTTAGGTCTTCTTTAATTTCTCTTAGCAAGGTTTTGTAGTTTTCTACGTACAGGTTCTATACATCCTTGGTTAGATTTATTCCTAGATATTTGATTCTTTTAGTTGCTGTTGTGAATGGAAATTTTTCTTGATTTCTTCTTCCGGTTGTTCATTGCTTGTGTATTTAACACTACTGATTTCGGAGTGTTGGTCTTTTACTGTGCTGCTTTGTGGAATTCATTCATTAGCTCTAGGAGCTTTGTTGTGGATTTTCCAGGATTTTCTGTATATAGGATCATGTCATCTGCAAATAGGGAAAAGTTTTTTACTCCTTCCTTTCCAATTTGGATGACTTTTATATTTTTTTCTTGCCTAATTGCTCTGACAAGAACTTCCAGTACAATGTTAAATAACAGTGGTGACAGTGGGCATCCTTGTCCTGTTCCTGATCTTAGAAGGAAAGCTTTCAGTCTTTTACCATTAAGAAGGATGTTACCTCTGGGCTTTTCATATATGCCCTTTTCATGTGAGGAAGATTCCTTTTAGTCCTAGTGTTCTAAGTGTTTTTATCAAGAAAGGGTGCTACATTTTTACAAATGCCTTTTCTGCATCAATTGAGATGATCATGTCATTTTTTCCCCTTCATTGTGGTAATTATGTGGTATTACGCTAATTGATTTTCTTATGTTGGACCACCCATGCATACCAGGGATAAATCCTCCTTGACCATGATGTATAATTCTTTTAATGTGCTGTTGGATTCAGTTTGCTAGTATTTTGCTGAGGACTTTTAAATCAATATTTATAAGAGATATTGACCTGTAGTTTTCTTTTCTTATGTTATCTTTATCTGACTTTGGTATGAGAGTGATGTTAGACTCATAGAGTGAGTTAGGGAGTGTTTCCTCTTCCTCAATTTTTTGGAAATATTTGAGCAGATTAGAATTAATTCTTTTGGAATGTTTGGTAGAATTCCCTGTGAAGCCATCTGGTCCTGGGCTTTGCTTTGTTGGGATGTTTTTGATGACTGATTCAATCTCTTTACTAGTAATTGGTTTGTTGAAATCTTCTATTTCTTCTTGAATCAGTGTAGGTAGTTTGTGTTTCTAAGAATTTGTTCATTTCATTGGTTATCTAATTTATTGGCATGCAGTTTTTCATAGTATCCCTTATAGTCCTTTTTATTTTAGTGGGGTTGGTAGTTAATGTCTCCCTTTTCATTTCTGATTTTCATTCTTTGTATCCTCTCTCTCTTTTTATTCCTTGTCAGTCTAGCTAAAGGTTTGCCAATTTTATTGATCTTTTCAAAGAACCAACTTCTGGTTTTGTTATTCTCTCTATTGTTTTTCTGTTCTCTTATTTCATTTGTCTCTGCTCTAATCTTTGTTATTTATTTCCTTCTGCTTGCTTAGTTTGCTCTTCTTTGTCTAGTTCCTCCTATTTTGAGATTAGTTTTCTGATTTGAAGTCGTTCTGCTTTTTTAATGTAAGCATTTAGAGCTATAAATTTCTTCTCAGCACTGCCTTTGCTGCATTCCATAAGTTTTTTTTTTTTTTTCCATAAGTTTTGGTATATTGTAGTTTCATTTTCATTCACCTCAAGATATTTCCTAATTTCATTTATGATTTCCTCTTTAACCCATAAGTTGTTTAAGAGTGTGTTGTTTAATTTCCACATATTTGTGAATTTTCCATTTCTCCCTCTGTTATTGATTTCTAGATTCATTTTATTATGTTTGGAGAAGATACATTATATGATTTCAATATTTTTAAAAATTTTGGGACTTAATTTGTGACTTAACATTTGGGTTCCAAGACTTTCTTGCACAACTTCCCCAAGCTCCCCAATGCAGCCCTTCAACTAACTGTTCCCACATCCCCGTGGAAGCATAGCATCTTTAAGTCTCCTCCACCATGGCCTTTGTCTGGGGCGTTGAAAAGTGGCTGCCTTCAGAGCTGGGCCTCCAGCAATCCAAATTTGCTAATCAAAAGCCATGATCAGTGATCAGCCGTGCCCATCCCTGTTGTTGGTGCAGAGGATTTTTATGGCCCTTTCAGTCATCATGGAGCTAGTCAAGGACTGGACCCATGGGGGCCTGCTGCTAGAGTGGGGCATGGGCATGAGTAGCCACATTACAGATAAAGTAATTTACTGTTCTTTACAGTAATTTATCAGCCTCTTCCTCCTGCTCTTCCCTGAATGCTGTACAGTATTCTTCTGGCCTCCAGAGTTTCAAAATAGTTATTTCAGACAGTTCTTCCCTAATAGTTGTTTGGGTGGAAGGACTGAGTTTCTGGAGTTCCCTACTCTGCCATCTTCCCCAGAAGTCTATTCTCTCTCCTGTTTCCTATTTTATTCGATGGTTTATAATCGATTGCTGTCTTTACTTAATATTATGCTCAAACTGCCCTCAGTTTAACCAGTAGCAGTTTTTGGAAGCTGGCTTCTGAGTCCTCTTGACATGTCTCCCTCAATCATTCTCATCCTTGGTCTCTGGCATAACAAATTAATCCAGATTCGTCCTATACCACCCCTACCTCAATTCTGCTGCTAACAACCATTTCTCCCAGGAGCCTCAGTTTCTTTTATTGGAGAATGGTATTTAGAAGCCAAGATATGTACATGAGGTGTACTCATTGCTATTGAGGTGTCATTGCTTCCAGGCCCTCTCAATGGGCAGACCTAGGGAATATAAATATACACACATTTATATCTCTATTTGTTTCTGTATATATTTGTATATTTATATCTCTAGCTAACAACCTGTTTGTCAAAAGCCATAAGTTCACTCCAATTCCTCCAATTCCAATGCTCTCTCATTATATCCTAATCTTCCCCTTTGGGTGAGTTTACATGTGATGGCTTTGTCAGCTTAACTATAGCCAAAGTCTAGTCTGGCCTTTGATAGCAAATTAAAAAAATATCTAATCCATGATGGGGATTGTATCCATTGAAGTCTGGCAAAAGGTATGCGCAAGTGTGACATTTTGGGGCAAGACATAGGAGAAAAGACTGAGAAATCTCTACTTAATATCCAAATGGATATATAATAAATTCTCACAACCATTCTACTTTACTATCTGTTAAAATTCATAAGACTATAACACCCTTTCCCCATCTCCCCCACCTGCAGGCATCTTATTTCTGACTGCCCCAATTCTCACTGCCATCCCTTTCGCCTTCTCAACATGTACCAGTCACAAAGTGATTTGGCACTGATATTTTACTAGGGAGGCCTGAAATTGCTAGACATCTAATTTCACCTCATCCCACATCATAAGCTGATCATATTTGATATTACTATGTCATATATCCCATATGTATATATGTGGGATATATGACATAGTAATATAAAAATAAATAAAAAATAAGATGCCAACAAGTGAGAACATGTACTCTGCCACGCGACTGTGTGCCAATTCCAAAGAAAATCTTAGTGTTTTCATAAGACTTTGTGAGTATAAATTGGCATTTAAAAAACTAAAGCCCAACATTTATACCAGTAAAAGTGGGGAAATAAGGTGAAGGGTAATTTTTTGGGAAAAAGGGACCTGTATTGGGACGGAAATCTGATACACAGAGAGAGCTAGAGTGCTGAGGCTGATTTCGCCTGATGGTGAAGGATAATCCACACTTTGAAAGCAAGCAAAGACAAAATACTTTGTCAATTAAATGCCCATTCTGGAGTTTGGCCTCGAGCAAGACCCCAGTTTGGTCTGTTGAAATGATTAAGGTCAGTAATTAATTTAAAATCACAACAATGTGCCTCTTGTCATTAATAATGCATCCCTTTTGACTGCAGATCTAATTGCTCACCCTTCTCTCTTGCCTTTTGCTCCACAGCTCTTCAGGAATGCCTGAGATATTACTTGGATGTAGCAGTTGCTTTTCTTGTCCCAGTGGGAAAGAAAGTTAATGGGAAAATAGCACTAGTTCTAAAGTGCATTTTTGCTCAGTTTTCCTTCTTATTTTATAGAAGAAACAATAAGATTTCTATAAAAGAAGGACATGAGAAAGTATCTTAAGGATGCTGAATAGTTTAATTAAGATTCAATGTTATTTCATTTTAATGATTTCAGTTGTGATATAGATCGTTAGTTTTCTATTAGTTTCTTTCTTATGACGGTCATATTGCTTTATAAAGTAATGCTATTAAACTAATGTTCTACAACTTAAAGGGGAATTGGTTTATTGTGGCTTTTGATGTTTCTAGCTAGATTAATTTTGGTTAAACTGTTCTTTTACTTCTTAATAGTAGTAGGGCTTGAAAAAATAGCCACTGGGTGGGTATAAATCCATTTTGGCTTAAAGCCTAGTTTGGTTATGGTGAAAAAGAAGATTCAGTTCTAATTACTTAATTTTTAAAGTTTTTTTTTTTTTTTCAAATGCTATTAGAATTAAATAGCCATTATCCAGATATTATGGGGTCAGGAATCTCTGACCCCATATAGAGCAAAAGTAAAATTCCAGTGTTAGCAAGGAGCCAGTAGTTGAATTGAATCCTCTTTGCCACTAGATGTCCCTATATAGATGCTCCTTCTACCTGAGAGGCTTCTTTAAAGAGATACCAACAAAATGAAAGTGGTGTTTGCTCCTCCTAAAGCCTTTCTCCTTACTCTGAATTAACACCCTGACACTGACCAGATGCTTTTCTCTTCTTTCTGGAGAATAACTCTACAGAACTGGAGAAAACTTGAACTAAGGAAGAAGCAAGGGGAGTTTGTTTAGGCATTGGTCCACATATGCATATCTATGGACTATTAACAAGTCCTAGAGAAGCTCTAGGGATAGAGTTTAGATTTATAGACAACTTTCAATTAAACATGCTAAAGGGGGGAGAGATTTGAGTTTGAATTATCTAATCAAATGGCAGATACTTTTAAATTACATTTGATAATAAATCATGTTTGTATTTATGTCCTGAATATGAGTGTCTGGTGTTCTGAGAATTAATGAAATTCCAATAATAGACTCATACAGATAATATTGATCTTCAAAGGGATTTGGAGTTATTGAACTTTATTATACGGCTTATCTCTGTTTTCCATTCTTGAGAATGATTTTCTATCCCAGCTGCCAGATGATGTGACATGCTAGCTTTACTTGAGCTCATTTCTTCATAAATGTGCTTAATTTTTTAGCTCCCAGTATATCTGCAAGGGAGGGGATAATTCAATGTTTTATTTATTTATTTATTTATTTAATTTTTGAATGTTCTTATTCACATTGTCTCTCGCTCAGTTTTAGAATGTGTGGAGTCATAAAACTGGATTAAATAATAATGAAATTAATTCCTTGTTATACCTTTTGTTTTCAAATTAAGATCATTTAATACATTTTCTGTAGGAAAATAAAATTTAATAATCTTCATATAAAATATATTAGTGCCAAATAACATAAATTAATTTACCTTTTAAAAAAATACACTTTAGTTTTAGAGAAATTTTAAATTACAGCAAAGTTACATTGAAAGTATAGGGGAATCCCAAATAACCCATCCCCTCCCCCTCTCACATTTTCCCCTATTAATAACATCTTACATTGGTTTGGTACATTTATTACAACTGATGAACCAATATTGAAGCGTTGCTACTAACCAAGTCTATAGTTTACATTATGGTTTACACTTTGCACCATACAATTTTATAGGTTTTGACAAAATGTGTAATGACCTGTATTTGTCACTGCAATATCATGCAGAACAATTCCAATGCCCTAAAAATGCCCTACGTTTCACCTGTTCTTCCCCCCGCCCCCCGAACCTCTGGTAACCACTATCTTTATATCAATGTTGCAAGTTCTTCCATTACTGCAATAATAAGTCTATTTTGGTCCTTGATTGCATTCCCACCCACCCCTTATATTTGTTCATTCCTAAATCTTGAGACTTTTGGGATGATGTTGCCTACTCTGCTTCACATTAGCTGGGGCTTAGATCTTATGGGGCAGGTAGAAGGGCCTGATTTGCTTGCCATTATAGATACTCTTTGGTTTTTTTGGTATGGGGGTCATCCATCATCATCATTTTTTTAGTTGTCCTGGGAGAGTCTGATGAACTGGAGAGCAACTCTGCTGAGATTCAGGGCTCAACTACCATATGAACAGACCGAAGATGTAAGTCTTTGGGACATTCATTTAATGGGTATAGTGCTAATTATAGGTTCAGATAAAAGGGGTAGGAGAATCATGAGTAGGGAAATTATAAATGAGTCTAACTCTGTTATATTGGGGAAACAGATTATCATATATTCCAGGGTAAGGCCTACTGGCAAGGTGCTAGTTTCATGAGGCTGTGTGCCTTGCCTATAGTGTCTGGATGTTTCTAGAGCTCTTTGGAGCACCCCTGTATGAGGTTTTGTTTACTACAGTTAGTGGGATCTGCCTGAGTCATGCATAAGCATAACCTCTGAAATTACCTCCTGACTCACTTTGAAATCTCTTTGGTGTAAAAACTGTTTTATTTAATGTTTCCCCCTTTTGGTCAAGGTCTTTTTCTAAATGCATTGCTGGTTAGCATTTGGTAGTAATCCTATGGTGCCAGGGAGGTTCCTCCCTGGGAGTCATGTGCCATGTCTGGGGGTAGGTAGTGAGTGTATTTGCTGAGTTTGGCTTAGGGAGAGGCCACATTTGAGTAACAAGGAGGTTTTCAGGAGGTATCTCTTAGGCTTTAGTTGTTGTTAGACTAAGTTTCACCTTTACAAGAATAAAATTCATAAGTACAAGCATTAATATTGAAGGCTTGTCATATTGGTCTGTTTTCTTTTATTATGTACAGCCTATATACTCCAGAGATTTTAGCCATTCTATTTGATAAAGTAGCAGAACTCTCCAGGATGGGAGTTTAATATTTTGTTGGTTATTGTGTGGGTCTCCATCCAATGAGAAAACACCCTATGGCAACATAAACACATTCACTTTCCATAGCAGCATGCTCCAGATGCACCTCTCCTCATACATCTGCCCACCACCGACACCCTGCCTCAGTGACACTCACCTGCCATAGATACTGCAAAAACACTCCCACCATTGTATTCTCAACCACAGTCCTTGGTTTCCCCAGAGTTCATCAAGCCACACATTCACCTGTTTCTTCATCCAGTCCTTCCCTGAGTTCCATGCATTACCCAACCCAACCCCCGTCCCACTCCCACTCCCACTCCAACACCATCAACCCCCTCATATCGCTGTACCACCCTCACCCCCATCTATTCCCAAACCACCACCATCCATATCATAGATTCTGCCCAGATTGAGCATTGGCTCACCACTCTCTACTGCCTTACTATCTCTTAGTAACTTATCTTCTAGACTCTACCTCTGTGAGTCTGCTCAATATCCTTCATTCATATCAGTGAGATCATGCAATATTTGTCCTTTAGTAACTGGCTTACTTCACTCAACATAAGGTCTTTCAGGTTCTTCCATGTTGTCGCATGTGTCCATACTTCATTTCTTCTTACAGCTGAGTAATATTCCATCGTA
>JAQZBX010065627.1:0-16265 GCA_029593785.1 Cabassous unicinctus | reverse complement strand
TTTACTCTTGAAACTGAAACTTAGCATAGTAGCTTAGCCTAAGCGTTACCTCCTGAGAGATTCCTTGTTGCTCAAATGTGGCCTCTAAGCCAAACTCAGCATATAAATGCAATAACTTCCCCCCAGTGTGGGACATGACTCCCAGGGATGAGCCTCCCTGGCACTGACAGATTACTACCAAGCACCAACTAGCAATGCAACTGGAAAAAGACCTTGACAAAAAGGGGGAAAAGGCAAAGACAAATGAGTTTATATGGCTAAAAGACTTCAAAGTGAGTCGGGAGGTGATTCCAGAGGTTACGCTTATGCACGTCTCAGCAAGATCTCATTGACTGCCAAATTAGACACTACCTCAAATAGCAGGGCTCCTGAGGGCCCTGGAGACACCCAGGCACTATGGTCAGGGCAGATAGCTCATGAGTTTGGTGCCTTGCCAGTGGGCCCTAATTTGGGGTTTGTGCTCCCCAGTGTGACAGAATTGGACTCAGTTGTGGTTTCCCTACACATGGCTATTTGATCTCTTCTATTTGAGCCTATAGTTAGTGCTGGAGTTGGTAGATGTACATCCAAGAGACTTGAATCTTTGGACTGCCCATGCGCCAGCTGGGCCCTGAGCCTCAATGTAGTTGCGACACCTATTCTCCAGTTCATTAGACTCACCCAGGACAACTAACAAGGAGATGATGATGAACAACCACCATACCAAGGAACCAAGAGAGCCTACAACTGCAAGCAAGAGAGTCCTATCCATCGGCCATATGGGACTGAAGCCCCCTCTCAATTAGACGTAGAATGGGCATCACCAGCCCGGAATCCTCAGGATTGGGGAATGAACGATAGACTAAAGTGGACTTACTGATATTTTACTATAGACTTATTGTGATTCTAGCAGTGGAAGAACTTATATCGTTGATGTGGAGCCAGTGGCCATTGGAAGTTCTGAGGTCAGGGAGAGGGAAAACAGGGGTAATACAGGGGCACTTTTGGGACTTGGGAATTGGCCTGAATGACATTGCAATGACAGATACAGGCTATTGTGTGTCTTGCCATAACCTACAGAATTGTGTGGGAGAGAGTGTAAACTACAATGTAAACTATAATCCTTGTTTAGTGGCAATGCTTCAAAATGTGTTCATCAGTTGCAATGAATGTACCACACTAATGAAGGACGTTGTTAACGGGGGTAAATGTGGGCCGTGCGGAGAGCAGGGCATATGGGAATCCCCTATATTTTTTATGTAACATTTATGTAATCTATCTTAAAAAAAAAAAAAAAAAAGGCATGTGAACAGACTAAAGAATTAAGTCTCTGGGATACATATTTAATGGGTTTAGTGCTAATTATAGGTTTGTGGCAGTTTGATATTGTTTATGAATTCCAAAAATAGATATTGGATTATGTTTGCAAACTGGTCTGTTCCTCTGGGCATATTATATTGTATTGGATTCAGAGGTTTCACTCTTACTTGATTAAATTATGATTAAGGCTTTGATTGGGCCATGTCAGTAAGACATGGGTGGGGACTCACAGAGAAAACAAAAAGGCAGAGGATTTAGTTGGAGTTTTGATATTGGAGTCCCAGGAAGTAAACACAGAGAAGCAGATACATGAGGAAAGAGAGAAGGCTCCATTAGACATGGCAGAAGCCCTGGGAAGAAAGACAAGCCATTTGCCTGACAGCTTACAGCTGGCCTTGTGGCGAGAGCAGAGCAGCTGAGCCCAGACAGAAACAAGCTCCAGGAGAGACACCAGATTTATCCCAGCCTACAGCTGATATTGGAAGAAGCTGGGACCACGGAGCCTTAAGAGGAAGAGGAAGCATGAACCCTTGCAGACCTTGGCAGCCATCTTGCTCCAACAGGTGGCAACAGACTTTGGTGAGGGCAATAACTTACGCTTTGTGGCCTGGTAACTAAGCTTCTACCCCAAATAAATACCCTTTATAAAAGCCAAAAAAAAAAACAACAAAAAAAAAACGTGTTTACTTCCAATCACATTTTTTCAGCAATTTTATCATGTCAGTAGTGATTAACCAATTTGCTCTTTAACTTGGTCTTTTTTTTTCAAACAGGTGAATCACAAAATTTTTTGCACGCAAAGGAGATAGGTCAAAAAAGGTCGCATTTTAATGGCTAGAGATGCTTAGATATGTAATTAGATACCATTTACATATAAAATTATAATTATTAGGCTTCAAATTAATTCTAAATCTTTCTCAAATAGAGAGTATAAAATTAACACAAAATTTGTGGCTAAAAGTTAACAAATTAAGGTTAAGGTTTTGACGCAGTAATTCATAGAAACAGAGAATTTTCATTCATAAAAATTAAATTTTTCTTACTGTTTTACTTTTTACTTTGTCCCAATTATTAAAAGACAAAGACCTTTTGATTGTTTCTTGATTTAATTTATTGGAAAATTAAACAGATAGCTCTCTTAAGCAAGCATTTTGGTACCCTTCCCCACTGGCATACAGTAATTCTTTTTTACTATTTACAACATGATCTTTAACTGATGTAAGTCTGACTTTTTGCTTCCTAAGTTAAATATGTACTAGTTGTATGAACTTTATTTTGCTCATTTTAAATAAGTTCCATGTTGTTTTATTACTTAGATTAAATCAGGATTGCATGTCATCTGCTTACTCTCCAGTTCTTTCCACTCTACTACACGGTCTTCCTTACAAGTTAAAAAAAAAAAAATCTGTTATACTAGATGTTTTGCTATTTCACATAAAGTTTTTATTTCCAGAAAGACAGACTTTGGGAATTAGAAAAATAGCTGTTATAAAATTAAGAAGATCTAGGTTCTATTCTCCCATATCATTTTTAGGTTATATGACTGAGAAAAATTAATGAATCTTTCTGGGCCTTAGTTTCTTTGTATATTATGAGAATGATACTGCTAGATTTATCCTGTTCACAGGACTTTTACGATAAGTCAGAAGTTTGCTATTAGAGCACTTTGAACATTTTTTACAATTATTTTCAAAAGAATTGTTCTTACTATTAAGTAAATGTGATATTATAGATATTATATATTACAGCAAGTTGATATCTTTAAACTTTTATGTTAATTTTAGCTAAGAACTAATTCTCATAGGCATGATGAAGTTTCAAATGCAACTTTGAGAGAAAAAAATATGCAACTAGAATGTATCACAGCAACCATAAATAATTATTTCTTTCTTTGAATTAAAAATAAGAATACTATAAAGTTAAGCCTTAGGGTTGGGGAGATCAGGCAGTAGATGTAAAGTCAGAAATGAGACTGGATTTAATATCTTAAGGAACTAGGAAACTGAATAAAATATATTCAGTTTTCAGGCACTGGTTAAAGGCATTCTAGGATGGAATCCCTGAGAGAAGGTTAACAAATGAAGCAAACCTTACAAATGTTCTAGCTTACTGACAAG
This sequence comes from Cabassous unicinctus, assembly GCA_029593785.1. Taxonomy (NCBI): domain Eukaryota; kingdom Metazoa; phylum Chordata; class Mammalia; order Cingulata; family Chlamyphoridae; genus Cabassous; species Cabassous unicinctus. The sequence goes on along the minus strand of JAQZBX010065627.1, from coordinate 12,849 downwards.
AAATTTCCCAGACCAGAACATAAGAAAGTAAAACTCAAAGAGTGATCAATGGTCTTACTGAATTGAGGACACAGAGATGGAGCCTGAGGCTGCAAAAACAGCTGGAATTTACAAGGTAAACTAGTAGAGAAGAGACAGAGAGATGCACAGTGAGAGCACATCAGAGATTTGCAGAATGGTTCTCTTGAGACTTTGGCTGTTTCTTTTGTTTTGTTTTTTAAGGAAGTACCAGGAATTGAACCCAGGACCTTGTACATGGGAAGCAGGCACTCAACCACTGAGCTACACCCACTCCCCAATGGGAGTTAGTTTTTTTGTTCGTTTGTTTTTAGGAGGTACTGGGGATTGAACCCAGGACCTTGTATATGGGAAGCAGGTGCTCAATCACTTGAGCTACACTTGCCCCCCCCAGCCTTGGCTGAGTTTTGATCTGCACATCTATATGAAGAAACTACCCAAGTTCTGGGGAAGAACCATAAAAAAAATTATAGAACAATTCCTAAAGGTGACACAGGGCTGAAATATTTCACGTTCCTACCAATTAAACTGCAAATATCTCCTAGCACACGGAATACCAGATCGCATCCTCAGAAGGGTGTCACTTAGTAGTGGGAACAAAATATTGCCATATCAATTAGAGTAACATATAAAAGAGGCAATGCATCATGACTAAATGGAATTTATCCTAAGAATGCAGCAATGGTTTTTCCTTTGAAAATTAGTGTAATTCACCAGAGTAACAAAAAAGGAGAAAACTTAATGATAATCTTAATAAAGACAGTAAAAGAATTCAACTGAATTCAAAAGTCACTCATAATAAAACAATTTCAGCAAACTAGAATTAAAAGGGATTTGTGACAAATCTACAGCTAACCATATTGAACACTTTACCCCTAAGGTTGGGAATAAAACAAGAATGTCCATTCTCACCACATCTATTCAAAATTGTATTGGAGGTCCTAGCCATAAAAATAAGGATAGAAAAACAAAGACTTTATAGTCAAAAGTGGAATTGATTTCTACCCTTAGAGACATGGTTGACTATATAGAAAACCTTAAGGAATCCGTAATGCAACTAATAGGACCAGTAAGTAAATTAACAAGGTCAGGGATACACGTTGAATACATAAAAACACTCGTGTTTCTAAATACCAGTAATTAACAATTGGAAAATGGAATTTAAAAGTAATTACATTTACAAAAGCATCAAAATGTATGAAATTCAGTTGATGCTAATTTGTGGATTCCCTAATTGTTAATTCACCTACTCACTAAAATTTATTGTAACCACCAAGTCAGTATTCATGGTGCTTTCATGGTCACTCACAGATATGCACAGAACAGTGAAAAATTTGAGTTGCATTATGCTCCCAGTCCCAGCTGAGGTCTAACAAGACTTCCTTCAGGCATGAGTTATAGTGTTAGCCAAGAGTTCATTGTTAATGAATCAATACCTTATTTAAGGAACTCCAATTTTCTGCCCCTTCCATTATGATTTATGATTAAATTTGCTTAAATTTATGTTGGAGAGTTTGTTTAACTGACACTCTAAAATGTTCTGAAGCCAATGATACTGTTTTTAGATGGAGTTAAGTGTCCCTAAAGGCTGGTGAAACAAAGAATTTCATAGGGAATCAATGTACGCAAATTTAAGGAGAAAGCAAAGATATAAGATGTCTTTAAACAGAAAGACATATAAAACAAGATTATATATTGACTGGCTGACAAAATGTTGTGACCAGAAGTTTGCAGGAATCTATTTTCCCTAAGGGCAAGAGTTCAATTTTGCTGATTTAGTGTTTGCAATAACTTTATAGGACATAACTACTATGAATAACAAGAATCTCGACTGTACTTAGGGAACATTTTAAGAAAATATATGCAAGAGCAGTACACTTGCAAAACTACAAAACATTTTTGAGAGAAATTAAAGATGCCTAAATAAATGTAGTGTTTATACCATGTTATGGGTTGGTAGACTCAATATTGTTACTGTGCCAATTCTCCCAAAAATTGGATTCAATGCACTCCTAATCATAATCCCAGTAAGCTTTTTTGGATAAAAGTGATAAGCTAATTTTAAAAGGTACATGGCAACTCAAATGACTTAGAATAGTCAAGACAGTTTTGTAAAAGTAGAAAAAACTTGAAGAACTTACAGCAGTCTTGAAAGCTACAACATTCAAGACAGAGCAGTAATGGCATAAGGGAAGCATATACATTAATGGAACAGAATAAAAGGTCAAGAAATAAACCCAGATTTAATTTTTTACAAATGCACCAAAGGAATTCAGTGGAGAATAGAGGATCTTTTTATCAAATTGTACTGGAACAACTGAGTTCATATGGAACAAAAAGGAACTCAGCTCCTTCATATCATACTCAAAATTAATTTGAGATTGGTCATAGACCTAAATATAAATTTTATAGCTATAGAATTTCTAGAAAAACCTGGAGTAGGCAAAGATTTCTTAGACAGGATCCAAAAAGCAATAAACAAAAGGAAAAAGTTTATAAGTTGAGCTACTTCAAAATTTAAATCTGCTTGTAGAAAGGTACCATTTAAAATGGACAGGCAGGTACATCTTAACACTTGATTAAATAATTGCTAACTGCTCAGTACCAGACATGGCAAATATTAAGTGACAGTGGATTACCAACTTATCAACTCATTCCCTCTTACATACCTTCATGGCCTCACAGTCAAAGGTCAGCTGGAAGCTTGGTAAGCACCTATGTGGTGACATCATCCATCATCTTGTCTCACTTGGAAACAATTTTCAGTTTCTTTACTATGCGATATATATTCGTTGTTTTGTACTCAGCTAGCTTTGGTTTAATGGCCACTGCTTTGTCTTTTTGTTACACATACAGTTGTTTTGACTTATTTACAATATATGCTGTGCCATTTTTATTTTTATTTTGTTTGGTTGGTTGAATAAATTTGCAACACTCAAACATTTGAGGTAATAGTTGTTAAAGTATTTGATCCAGTTTCTTCTCAACTATGTTATACCTGGACATTTTAGATATTTATCAGAGATATTTTATTGGGAGAAAGTAAATATAGGAAATAAATGTGTGACACTTATGAGTAATGTTGGCTCTGAACAAACTTTTGAAAACTTAATTGACAAAATTTTGGATCAACTGAAAAAAAAAAAGCATGACTTTTGAAATCTCTGAATTCCTTGGTTCTCAGTATTATCATTCTTTATTGAATTCATTTCTTATTAAAATATGTAATTTTTAAGACATTATGCAATTTTTTTTTAGAGTGGGTAGAAGGGAGTGTTGCCTGTATGTTACTATACAGCTGACATATATTTTTGTCTATTCTTTATTATCTTAGTAGTAGTTTCATGCTATGTACTATAACCAACTATTGCCTATGAGAAACACGTAAGATAATGTATTTACAGGCATTGTTACAAGTTTATAATATATTTTTCTATCTTGTTTTATATGTATGTTATATAACATTCAAAAAGTACTTTCTTCTTGATTGAGAAAAGGATACAAAATGTTAAATCCACAATTTTGATAACTGAAAATTGCCAATTGTTTTGCAGTACTTTATTATATTGGGTGTCTTACCATTCTTGGGCTTTTAGTTAGCTAATGAACGAATACATTAGACACGTTTGGGTTTTAGTTGGGATGTTACATAGCTTGCATTTTAATTCTTTGGTTCTTTGCTGTTTCTATTAACTCATAGCATTATTTTAATAAATGTTATAGTACCAACTGTATTAGTCAGCCAAAGGGGTGCTAATGCAAAATACCAGAGATTGGTTGGTCTTTATAAAGGGTATTTATTTTGGGGTAGAAGTCCACAGTTACCAGGCCATAAAGCATAAGTTTCTTCCCTCACCAAAGTCCTTTGCCACGTGTTGGAGGAAGACAGCTGCTGACGTTTGCCACGGTTCAGGCTTCTTGGGTTCCTCTCTTCCCAGGGCTGCGTTTCTGTCTGGGCTTAGCTCCTCTGTTTCCTCCACAAGATCAGCTATAGACTATTAGGCTCTCTAGGCTTTGCTTATCTTCACAAGGCCAGCTGTGAACTCTCAGGTGAATGGCTCATCTCTCCAACATCAAAACTCCAACATCAAAAACTGCTCTCTCTGTCTTTTGCCTTGCCTTTTTTATTTGATTCCCCCACCCACCAAGGGGTGGGGCTCAATGCCCTGCCCTACTAATGTGGCCCAGTCAATGCCCTAATCATAACTTAATCATGCCCAGATTAGCAGACCCATTTACACACATAATACAATATATATTTTTGGAATTCATAATTACATCAAACTGCCAAACGGCTACACCAACCTACAAAAAAAAATGGATAGGCAGGGAGCAGATGTTGCTCAAGTGGTTGAGTGCCTGCTTCCCAAGTATATGGTTCTGGGTTTGATTCCTGGTACCTCCTAAAAACAAAACCAAACAAATGAAAAAAACAACTCTCATTGGGGAGTGGATGTAGCTCAGTGGTTGAACACCTGCTTCCCATGTACAAGGTCCTGGGTTGAACCCCTGGTACCTCCTAAAAAATAAAAATAAAAAAGGATAGACAAGCCACATATTGGGGGAAAATATTATCAATATATGTATCTGAAAAAATACATATATTCTATATAATATATAGAATTCGTTTTTAAAAACTCCTACATTAAATAATAAAAAGACAAACAATGGTTAAAAGATTTGAACAAATCTTTGGAAGTGTCTTACAAAAATTAAACATATATTTATCCTATGACCCTGCAATCTCAATCCTAGGTATTTACAAATAGAAATAAAAATCTATGTAACCCCAAACTGGTACAGATATTCATAGTTGCCTCTCCAAATGGAAATAACCTAAATGCACATCAAATTGTGGTGTATATGATTCTGAACAATAAAAGGACTGCACATTGATTCATGCACACACAAACACATAAATGTAAATGCATATATGTTACTTTATATATAAAAAGTTTCCCTAGCTCTACTCTATGACTCTGTATACTGAGAGGGTTTAGAAACAATGACACCAGTAGCAAAGGTCCAAATACTGGTTTCTAAATAATATTCTCCAATAAAAGGAAGCAGGACTCACAGCAGAAAAGTTGATTCCAGGACTAGGGCAAGGGATCTACAAGGTAAGCATGGACCATCTTGTTTTCCCAGAAAATAAACTGCTTAAAAACAGATGGGGACATATCAAAAGAACATAGAAAACATTTTGATGAGACTCAAAATGGTCAAATCTGGGACAATTTGAGCCATAAAATAACAAACGATGTCTTCAAGTGTCATCCATGTTGTTGCATCATGAAGAATTATGTTGAGTGAAATAAGTCAGACCTAAAAGGATAAGTATTGCATAATCTCACTGATTTGAAACAATTAGAATAAGTAAACTCATAGAGTCAGAATCTAGAATATACGTTACCAGGGACAGGTAATGGGAAGTTAAAGCTTAAAATGTACAGGATTCCTATTAGGAAATATTTTGGTAATGGATGGTGGCAATGGTAGCACAACATTTTGAATGTAATCAACAGTACTGAAATGTATATCTCAATGTGATTAAAAGGGTAAGTGTTAGATTGTATGTATGGTAATAGAATAAAAAAATTGTTAAAAATTCATGGAACTACACAGTGAACCCTAAGTAATACTATGGACTATAGTTAAAAATATAACAAACAAGGGTAATGGATTTAAATTCATTGAATAAAATACAAGTCCATGACTCTATACTGATATAAATATATGAATACATACATATTTATACAAAAGAGAAAGTTATGCTTTCTTAACAGTAGAATGGATGTTACATTAATGGGTAAAAGTTTGATGAGAAGCAGGATGTTTACAAAATTTCCCACATATTATTTACAAAGGGAAAATAATATCTTAACAGTGGAGAAATCAGGTAAACATCATCTTAACCAAACAATCAAAATAAGCATCACTAATTTTGGGAAAAACCATCATCATGCTGTGCCTTTCCTGCCATAATGACTAATTTGATTCTAATGAGTAAACATCAGACAAACCCAAATCGAGGTACATTAAACCAAATAACTGGTTGGTCTCCTTAAAAATATCAAGGTTAAGAAAAACAAATTCTAAGAAACTGTTCCAGATTAAAGGAGATTAAGGAGAAATAAAAACTAAATAAACTATATGATCCTGGATAGGTTCTATTCTGGGACAAATAGCTATAAATGACTGTGATGGTTAATTTCATGTGCCAATTTGGCTAAGTTATGGTATCCATCTGTTTGGTCAAGCAAGCCCTGGCCTGTTATTGTGAGGGTATTTCATGGTTTTAAATCAGTAGTCAGTTGATTGCATCTTTGGCTAATTACATATACATTCAATAAAGGAGATTGCCATGAACAATGAGAGAAGTCTCCTCATCCAATCAGTTGAAGGCCCTAAAGGGAGAACCGATGCTTTCATTAGTCAGAAAGAAGAATTTCTATCTCTACTCCAGAGAGCCAGTTTCTCCTGGGGAATTCAACATCACCTTCATTGAGTTTCCAACTTGTGACCTGCCCTACAGAATTCAGACTTGCCAATCCATAGGGTTGTGTGAGTTAGTTCCTATTATAAATCTCTCAATATTTCTACCAAGAAACCTAATATAATGACATTATTGGGACAGCTATAGAAATTGAACATGGTCTGTAAAGTAAATAACACAACTGAACCAATGTTGCTTTTCTTGATTTTGATAAAAGTACTATGCTTATGGCATATGAAAATGCCCTTGTTCTTAGGAAACACACTGAAATAGTAAGTCCAATTTTCAACTGTTAAATTTATTATTTGATGTTTAACAGTTCAGAGCAAAACATTGTTATAGTTTATTAAGAACCCAATAGAGGTACATATACAAAGGAGTACAAGCAATGAATTTAATAGGTTCTTTACATATCTACTCTAGCAAAAAAAAAAAAACACCTAAATAAAAATATGAGATTTTCAATTTATCTCAGATCATAGAGTGAAATAGCAAATAAAACAACTCAAGCTTTAATATTCTCATGGGCTAGCATAAACAAATTGGCTAAATTAATCCTAAATGATAATGTATAATATGTAACATATCTTACTGCTCTTGGTAGACAATTTTCCATCAATATCAACTTGGTCCTCTTGGTGAAGGCACTGCGGCCAATTTGAGAATATTTATATTAGGAGAGTAAAGTTTAAAGACATTTTCCTCCCTGGGGTTGTTTGAGGGGAGTAAACATAAAGACCTCTTCTTCTCTTCCCTTGCCTATATTCCAGAGTAAAGATAAGGTCTCTCTTTTCCTAAAGGGGAGTATGGGCAGGTCACCAACAGTCCTATATAAGATCTGAGTTTTTAAAACTTGGGGTTCCTTTCTTTTAGTACCCCACTGCATATGCAGGTATCACTTGCCCCTTACCATGTTGCTCTGTGGTGACTGGGACTAGGGAACTGATGCAAGATTTTGCTCCAGCTACTATTTTTGCTCTGAGTTATAAACTGTCTTTGTTTTTGACCCAGAAGCCTGTTTTCTATGTGTATGTATAAGTAATCAAACATAAACATAAACATAAAAATCTATGTATGTGAAGCTTTGGCAGGTTAATTTACTGGCTTATAAGTAGAGTGAAATATCAAACACTTCACAGTTTCTGACTTAATGGCTGAACCTCAATAAATTTTTCAAATGAGTTAGAACAATCAATAACCAGTGGAAAAATAGAGCTACTAGGTTAACTGAAGTTAACCACATGCTCCTTGGGCCTTATTTTCCTGGTTAGACTTCGGTAAACTAGGATATTGGCATGAGATGATTTTCAAATATTTCTTATAATAATTGTGATTGTACGTATGTTTTTGTCCTCCTCTGATATCTAATATCCTGGTGCTTAAATGTTGCTACAAACCCACTGTCCTGAGGCACCATTCAACTAATGATCTGATTCTTAGGCTGCATTTCTCATGTTCAGTAAGCTTGGAGGCTGAGTATGACCAAGGGGTGGAATTGAGAAATTCTAATAAGGGTAATGGTACAGACCTGGCATAACTCAGATGGAGGAGCTACCAAATGACATTGACAAAAATAATTCAGGAAATGTCTCTTACATATATGTCACAAATTAAACAGCTAAGGTCTCCTGGAGAAGCCAACAATAACTTAAATTGGTTTAGTTTATGAGACCCTGACAGGTCTCTTGGCTAGCTGCTAATTTATTAGCATCTTACACAATGAAAGGAAAATACACAGTTCATTGTTTACAAACTGTGGTTTTTCTTTCTCTGCTCTTTCCTTTTTCTCATATATAAGTCTTGTTTTTGCCTTATAAGATGAAATCTATTATTGGTTTACTAATATTCAAGTAAATAATGTAATAATTAACTACATGTCTTTGAGTTATTCTTTCACAGGTGATAATGGAACACTATTCTTTCTAGCACTGGGATAATATACTATCTCTTGCTGTTTCCCTACATCTTTCCTGAATTTTCATAAATAATCCATTTATTAAAAGCTCAAATGATCCTATTTTCAATAAGCCATGTGTTTCCTACTGGGATACTGAAAGGTGCAGTATTTTATATGTATTTATACTTTTAATACTCTCAACATTTTCTCCTCATTTTACATATAAGGAAACTGAGGAACAAAATGTTCGTGTAACTTGTCTAAGATTCAACAGCAAGAAAGGTGCAGAATTGGGATTTGAATCCCAAAAAGTCTAAGCTAGAATTTCCTCAGTAACTAAAAAACAGATCTCCTTACTAAGCCTAACATCAAAGCTCTGTGGTTCTGTATCATCTAGAAATTATGGGGCTCATGACAGAAGAGATGATTCAACATAATTCCTATTATCTTTGGAATAAAAGTGAAACAGTCACATTTAATCTTCTCATTAGACTCCTTCAGTGACTTTGATTTCTCACCCTCTTTCCCCCATGTTTTACTCTTTTAGTTATCTTGCTGTACTCTAACAATTTTTATTGAACTCTTTTTTAACCACTTTTAAGTCAATATATTACACGCTCCATTATTACATATCCTGATTAGAATATAAACTGAAAAAATATTTGTCTTTTGTGTTCACTGCTGTATTCCTACCTTCTGCAAAAGTGCCTGCTATATAGTAGGAGACCAATAAAAATTTGTTGAATAAATCAATATCTCTTCACCTATATTAAGGAATTGTGTTTTCACGTAATTTTATCATTGCTCCACCTACTGCTCATAGTTCTGCCAAGAAGCCAGGGTCTCAACTACTTAGCCCCTTCCTTGAGAATACCTGGGAGTGATCATTTTCAAAGATCCAAACTTTTCTCTTTCTGGTCTCTGATAATTCTACATTAGATCCCTCTTACCAATTTATGCTTCCAACTCCCTAAGAAAGGAAATTTTCAGAGGCATATTGTCAATTTTTCTTCCTGTTTATTTTTTTTAAGTTTTAAAAATAATATTTGAAAATATTCGCACTCTAAAAAATTCAAATAATAAAGTGAAAGTCCCTTTAAATCAACCTACTGTATGCCATTCCTCTTTCCAGAGACACCTGCCATCGATAGTTTTTAAAATATCCTTCTTGTCCTTTTTCTATGTTTTTATAAGCAAACATTTGTTTTGTATTTTCCTTGTTTCCACTAAAATATGTCTTAGAGATATTTCCTTGTCTGAGTTCTTTAGCAACTGCATTGTATCCCATGGTACAAAAGTAACAAATCTTACTTGATTATTTTCCCATTATTGGACATTTCATGGGTTTCAACTATTTTTCTAATAACTAGGATGAAAGAAACATCCTTCTACACACATTCTATGCATAAGTGGAATCTTTTTCTGGAAATGTTAAAAATTTAATTAAGATTAGAATTTCAGGGTCATAAAACATGCTTAGTTTTATTTTAAAAGGTAAAATATGTATGTATGAGAGGATCTATTTTCTCACACTTTTAACACTATTAGGAATATTTTAAAAATTTGAACATCTAATGGGAAAATTTGCTATTCTCTTGTCCTTATACTTTGCTTTTCCCTTGTTACTAGTCAGCTTAAGAATGTTTTCATATTTATTGGCCCTTTGTATTTCTTCTGTGAAATGTCTGTTTAGATACTTGGCTTATTTTTCGATTGGGTTCTCTTTTTCTTATCAATTTGTTGGAATTTTAAAAAATGTATACTGAATATTCATAATATATTCATAATAGTCATAATAAACACGTATTGCAAGTCAATATTCTGTACCTTGACTTATTTACTCAATATATTTTGACCATTATTCTATGTAAATTCACAGAGAGCTGCTGATTTTTAAAATGGCTTCAAAATATTTGTGTGTACTCTAATTTATTTACACAGACTTTCACTGGAGGATAATTAGGTTGCTTCTAGTCCCCTGTTGTTATAAACAATGCAAAAAAGAATAGCCCTTATAAGTCAGTTTGCACTCAAATTGAGCATATTTATGGAATCAATTCTTAGAAGTGAAATTACTCAATTTTTTGAAAACAAAGCAAAACAAAAAATCCCTTTTCTTCAAGTATGACATAGATAAATAAATGTGTCCATAAATGTACATTTCAATGAATTATCACAAAGTGAAACCCCCACATAACTACCACTGGAACAAGAAATAGAATGTTACCAGTAGTTCTCTCATGCTCTTCCCAATTGTTATTGCTCTCTCTACCTCAAAATGACTTCCTATACTAAAAATTAATTTTGCTTGTTTTTGAACTTTATATGAATGAATTCACCTGTGTGTGTATTAATATATGTCTGGCTTTTTTCCTTATATTATTTCATGTTAATATAGTTCATTCATTTTCATTGTTGTAGAGTTCAATTGAATGAATATACTACAATTTATTTCTTCAGTCTATTCTGATGAACATGTAATTGTTTGTAGTTTGGGACTATTATAAATATAATACTGCCATTGTAAATAATGCGGCTGTCTTTTGGTGCACATGTGCTTGGATTTCTTTTGGTATATATACCTAGAAATGAAATTATTGAGTCAAAGGGTATGTATACATACATATACTAAACTGTAGTACACAAAGCTGACAGTTTTATAAGCAAAAATACCAATTTATCCTCTTAGCAACAGTTTATAAGAGTTTCTAAAACACATCTTTGCCAACACTATCATTGCCATTGGGGTTGTACATCTTTTCACAGGTTTGTGTTCGTCATTTGGATATCCTCTTTTGTGACATGCCCATTCAAATTTCTTCTGAATATTTTTTATAGAGTTGTTTGTATTGTTACTGATTTATGGGACTTCTTTTAAACTGTAGATATGAGCCCATTACCAATTACATATGATTCAAATATTTTCTTCTCTGTCCTGCCTTTTTTTTAATGATGTCACTTTTCAAGATTTTCTTAATGTTTTCCTTTATGGTTAGCACTTTTAGAAGCTGTTTGAAAATCTTTCCATACAGTACCAAATGAAAAGAAGATATTCTCCTACAACATCTTCTAGAATCTTTGTGTATATGGGAGGAAGGAGTCAAATTTCAGTTTTTCCTTATGGTTATCCAATTGACTGTACTATTTATTGCAGAAAAAGCTCTGTTATTTCTCCTGTTGCTCTGAAGAGTCAACTTTGCCAAATATGCCTGGATCTATTACTGGTCTCTTTCTTAGGTCTATTAATATCTACTGTGCCAAAAATCACTTTCATGAAGAATATAGTTTTATTTAATAGGTATTGTTTGCTAGTAGCATAAATCTTCTAACCTGCTTTTCTTCAACATTGTCTCAGCTAGCTGTTGCCCTTTGCATTCCTCTATAAATTCTGGAACTAGATTTCAATTTCTGGGGAAAAATTTTTTTGCTGAAATTTAGACTGAAATTATGGTGAATCTATATATCAATCTGTGGAGAACTAATAACTTTATCCTTTTGTTGAATTTCCCATTCCATGAATATGGTATAGCCTTTCATAGATGTAGGTATTCGTTAATTTATCTTAATGTTGTTTTATAGTTTTCTATGTAGAGGTCTTGAACATCTTTTCTCTAGATTAATTCCTAGATTTTTTATGTTTTGTTTCAATTGTAAATGGCATCTTTAATTTTGTACAATTTTACTTTCACATCATTTTTTGCAAGTACATGGAAATATAATTTATTTTTATGTTAACTTTGTATCTATCAACCTTGTTAAACTCAATTACCGAGTGTTTAAATGTTTTATATACACAATCATGATTTTTTTCCATTTCCTTCTTTTCTGATCCTTATACCTTTGATTCTCTTTTCTTTTTGTATTGCCCTGGGTAGGTCCTCCAGCACAATGTGAAGAGAAGTGCTAATAGCAGCCCTCCTTGTCTTGTTTTTATATCAGAGGTAAAGCTTTTGACATTTTACCCTAAAATATGATGTTTGCTGCAATGTGTCAGATTATGGGCAGTCCCTTTTTATTTTACTTAGCTAATATTTTTTTAAATCATGAATTATTGTTTAATTTTATCAGATTCTTTTGTTTAATGCATCTGCTGACTTAATCATATAGTTTTTCTATTTAATTCTGTTTATGTGATGAATTACACTGATTCATTTCAAATGTTAAAGAAACTTGCATTCCTGGAGTATACCAAAATTGATTATGATGTATTATCGTCTTATTGCTAGATTTGTTTATATCTTGGTGTATTAGTCAGCCAAAGGGGTGCTAATGTGAAATACCAAAAATGGGTTGGTCTTTATAAAGGGTATTTATTTGGGGTAGAAGTCCACAGTTACCAGGCCATAAAGCATAAGTTTCTTCCCTCACCAAAGTCCATTGTCACGTGTTGGAGCAAGACAGCTGCCGACATTTGCCCAGGGTTCAGGCTTCTTGGCTT
>JAQZBX010065626.1:0-16270 GCA_029593785.1 Cabassous unicinctus | reverse complement strand
TATAATTATGTTATAAAATATATTTCATAGTTTACATTGAGGTTGACTCTTTGTATTGGACAGATCAATGGGTCTTTTAAAAAAATTTTTACTGGTGACATATATACAACCTAAAATTGCCCATTTTAACCACTTTCAAGTAAATAATTCAGCGTTGTTAACTGGTGATGATATTTTAATAAACTGAAACAGACTTTTCATTTCCTTTTGAATGATATTAAACTTTCATATAATCAACAAGAATCTGTACTATGTATTGTGCAGGAAATAGTGATCATAACACAAGGACCCTATGCACAAGAAACTTAGTGACTGGTTGAAGAAGCAATGAGCATGTATAAATAGAAATGATGCCTGTTTACTTTTTTTAAAAAATAAGATAGCAGCTTATTTATTAAAATTATGGTGAAAAAATAGGAGTCTCTGGGGCTGATGCAGGTAGGGGCTGAGGGGAAAGGCCTGCATTCAGGCTCCAGTTTACTTTTCAATATTAAATTGTGTGATATGGACAGTAAGTCCGGCAGCGGTTCTGAGGTAAGCAAAATCTACAAGTTTTGTAGTAATCAGTAAAAGCTTAATGGAAGAAGAAAAACCTAAGCTGAACTCTGGAGGGTAGTAGGATTTTCAGGAAGGAATTTTAAGGATGAAGGAAACCACGATTGAAGATGTAAAGCCAGGTGTTTATAGGGCTTCAGTGAGGATGGTGGCCTGGCTAAGGCACAAAAGGAACATTTTGGAGAGTAATGGGGAAAAGTTTGGAGTTAGGAATCAGGACCACATTATAGGGGCACTGAAAAGCAGATGTGATTAAAAAGTGGAGTCTCAGACTAGACTGGCATCGTGTTGGCTGACTTAAGGGCAGGAAGACATGATGCCCAGGAAAGCAAGTATACTTAGCTTTTGCTGGGAGTAGTGGTGATAACCTGGACAAGAATAGAAATAGAATGGAGACATGATTATGAGAAACGCTGCAAAAGAAAAAAAAAAATCCATGGATTTGGTAAATTATCAGGAGTAGGGAACAAAATTAAATCAAAGTCATATCTGTATTTCATAATCATAATTTATGGGAATGTTTGTGTTAATATTCTAGGAATTAAGAGTAATTTACAAAAAAGGACACATTTTGTTCTTGTTCAACTTAGCAGGAAGGAAAATTTATTTCTTTCATCTTGCCTCTCTGCAACTTCTTTCTCTTCACTTCATATTTTGGACAAGCAGACTGACTGATACACAAGAACATTTCACTCTCATTAAACATGAGCCCAGAAGATTAAGGGATTTGTTCAAGGTCAGATGGAGAGAGAACTGGATAAACTTAGTTCTTATTTGTAAATGATGTTTTTGTTTTTTTTAGATTTATATTTATTTATTTATTTATTTATTCCCCCCTTGCTGCTTGTGGTTGCAGCGTCCATTTGCTTTTTTTGTGTTTTTCTGGGTCTGCTTGTCTCCCTTTGTTGAGTCATCTTGCTGCTTCGGCTCACCACGCTGCGGGGGCCGGCCTGCCCTCACAAGGAGGCCCCGGGAATCAAACCTGGGGCCTCCTATATGGTAAACGGGAGCCCAACCAATTGAGCCACAGCCGCTTCCCGTAAATGATGTTTTAAAGCTTAGAAAAATAGGAAATTAACTTCATTAGCTAAAATGATAAGCCTCATGTTTTGAACCAATGAAACATCTTCAGAAAATATTATCTCTTTAGTTGACAGCTAAAAAATTTTAACAAAATCTTAGCTCAAATATGTAATCGTTTTGCCTACCTAATTGATCAGACTGTATCATCCAATCTCCAGAAGCTCATGCAACATAGTTTATTTTTCCCTTGTTTTACCATCAGAGTTCCCACTACTGAGCTTAAAGGCTATTTAGCTACCTATCAAAATACTGTCGTCCACATGTATGGGAAAAGACCCACCTTCAAGATATGATTCATAGTCATCAGGCTGCTGAAGAAAAGCCTTAAGATTATTTAAAATTTTCTGCTGTCGTAGGTAGTAAAGAATTTTTTTAGCGTAATATTTCCAGGTCAAAGCTTTTCTAGAAAAACAAACAAACAAGTCAGTAAGAATGAAGATTTTAAAAGTTTCACTTCTTTTTTCCCCCACACTAATCACGCCATGTAAAAAGTCTATTTAATGAGAGCAATTTAACTGGTTCATGATTATATAGCACTTACTATGACGGAAATAAACGGCACAATCTAGGACGCTGCATTTGTTATATAAAACTAAATTAGTTGTACTGAAACTGGAGAAAGTTATTGTCTGGTTTCAGATTTACTTGCCTATAATCTTCGGGAAAGGGAACTGAAAAAGAAGCCTGAAAAGCTAGACGAGGTGGGTGAGTTTCAGCAGACAGAGGAAGGTGTTTGAAATCCTTTGCCGTTTTCTCTGCACCTGCCCCAGGGAGCTCAGGCCTTGCGCCTCTTCTTTTCTTCTTCTACCCTCATTGCCATGGTCAGCTCAGCTAGTCTCCTGGTTTCAAATATTATCCATCCTGACAACCCTCAACTTATTTTCCAGAACAAAATTTCCCTCTGAACTCCACACCCCCAATGGGTGTCTGGTGAGCACCTTAAACCTTCCGCTCCCACACCAGTCACCCCATCTCAGATAAAGGGCAACTCCATCATTCAGCCAGGCCCCAACCCTTGGAGTCATCCTTGGCTCCTTGCTTTCAATCCATTAGCCTATCCTATTATTTCTACCCTCAAAATATATCCAAAATGTGAATGAATACTTCTCCCTATCTCTACTGCTACTGCCCTCATTCAAGCCACCCTTGTCTTTTGTCTGTTAAAGCAACATCCTCTTACCTGAGCTTCCTGGCTTGCCCTGCTACAATCCATTCTCAGTACTGTAACCAGAGTATCCAGTTAAAATGGTAAGTCAGATCACAACACTCCTCTGCTCCAAATTCTGATGGTTTTCCGCTTTACTCAAAGTAAAAAGCCCAAGTTCTAACGATAACCTAAAAGGCCCTTCAAACTCTTCCCCCATTAATTCTGACCTCAATTCCTATTAGTCTTCCCAAGTCACACGGCTTCCCTACTGTTCCGTTATCATGCTTGAGAAATGGTAAGTCAAGGTTCTCACTTTAGGTCTTAACACTGTTCCTGTTGCCTGGAACACTTTGCCCAGAGATCTGCAGTCTGTTCCCTCACCTCCTTTTAGGTTTCCATTCAAATGTCGCCTTGAGCAGGCCTTTCCTGACCACCTGATTAAAAACCGCCTCCCCCACTACCTCTCCCTTGCCACCATCCCTCATTAACATTTCTCTATAGCATTTATCAGTTTCTAATGTAATAAATGTTTTGCTTATTTTGTTTAGTGCATATCTCTCCCACTAGAAGGTAAGCTCCGCAAGGGCAGGGTTTTGTGTTGTTCACTGCTGTATCCCAGTGCTGAGAATAGTGACCGGCACACAGTAGATGCTCAACAATACTTGCTGTGTGAATGAGATCCTTCATAATATTACAGCTAGTAGGAGGGGGATGGGGATGAATTTATCTGCCTGACTTCATAAGGATATGAAGGATTCTCCATTCTTCAGGCAGGTACAGAAAATCAGCAGGGCTATGCCTTGCCCCTTTTTAAACTCAATCTAGAAAACTGCATGAAACAAAGAAGTAGCTTAATGAATCACTGTAAGGCAATCACCTTTGCAGGTCATGAAATATTAATTCTGCAGAAACCCCAAAAGCCCTCCATGTAAAGTTTTGGTAATGGATGGTGGTGATAGTAGCACAAGAGAGTGAGTGTAATTAATACCACGGGGTTTTACACTTGAACCTGATTATGATGGGAAATTTTATGTTGTATGTTACCACGCACACACAGCCCTCGATGGCCCCTCCTGACCTCCTCTGCAGTAATCACAAATCCACACTTTCATGGTCAACACTTTTGGCTTTTCTCTATTTTTATCACTAAAGTACATTCCTAAACACTCCAGACTAGGCTGTGTTCCTTATGAAGGCTCCAGGGAAGAATTCATTTCTTGCTGTTTCCAGCATCTAGAAACTTCTGCATTCCTGGGCTTGTGGCCTCTTCCTCCATCTTCAAGGCCAGCAGCACTGCATCTCTGTGCTTTTTTGCTGAAGTCACATCTCCCCGAGTCTCCACTTCTTCCACTTCTGCCTTCCTCTTCCATTTTTTTTTTTCAAATTAGAGAAGTTGTGGGTTTACAGAACAATCATGCATAAAATACAAGATTCCCATATACCACCCTATTATTAACACCTTGTATTGGTGTGACACATGTTACAACTGACTAAAAGCACATTTTAATAAATGTGCTATTAACCACACTCCATGGTTTAACTTAGGGCTTACGGTTTATATTGTTCTATGTTTTAGAAGTCTCTTAATCTCTAAGATATCCTCCATCTTTTTTTCCCTTTGCATTTTATTTATTGAAGACACCAGGTTGTTTGACCTGTAGCTTTCCCTAGACTGCAATTTGCTGACTGTACCCACATGGTGTAGTTTAACATGTTCTTCTGTCTTCTGAATTTCCTGTAGATTGGATAGAGAGGCTTGGTCAGATTCAGATTCCATTTGGCAAGACTACTTCACAGGCAGTAGTGCATTCTTCCATCAGGAGGCAATAATACCTGATTGTCTCTTTTTGTGATGTTAGCACAACCATTGCTATTCAATGCCTAGGTATGTTCATTCTTTAGGGGTTACAAAGTGGTGATACTCAAATTCGAACACTCCTTCATTTATTAGCTGGAACACTTCTAAAAGAAATTTCCTCTCACCTACTATTTGGTCCCATAGTGGTATAATGTATGGGAAAGACAGGACAAATACTCATTTCTTTCCCTTTATTTACCATTTCTCAAACAATGATTTGGGTTCCTATTACGCTCCAAAAGTGACTAATTAGTTGTTTTTTAAGTATTGTTATGAACCCTTGGAGTAAAACATATTTGATGTGTTTCAATGCACTCCAGTTCTTATCCACACTGATGCTCACACTGTTGCATCTTTGGCTAATGGAAGCCTCCTCATGTTGGCCCCTCAATACTTCTGACATGACCTTCAGGTAGCTTCCTTGCTATATGGTGTAACATGTTTCAGGCTCGTTTTTTACATTTCCTGCCAGGGACCTAGAATCAGGCATTTCTTCAGAAATCCTGGCTTCTTTATGTGGGAAATGGATATCAAGAACATAATTTGGATGCCAGAGATGGTCATTTGTACTGGGAGGGTTACTGTTTCCAGAACTTTTCAGTGGGCAGAGCTAGTATGCCTTATGTGTAGTTTGTGTTTCTATACATACACACACACATACATACAGTTTAGCTATATAAACATAAAATACCTCAGGAGTTTATATTGACACTTCTAATTCAAATTTAGAACTTTATGGTTTTTACCTTCTTCTATTTTCTATCTATATCTTCTTTGATCCAGGAGAATCCTGGTTCTCCACACACACACACAGCCTCAGAACAAGACCAATCATTACCTCTATGATTACTGAAAACACCTACATTTCGCATATATTCCCCTCGGTCATTTTCTGCTCATTTTTTAAACAGTTTTATTATATCTACTCTGTCAGAGTTTATGACCATTACATACAATACTTTCTCCCCTACAGCTCTCAGTTAGATTTAATTCTATAAGTAAATATATATTTAATGCTTACCACCAGTCCTTGTCTCAATGTCCCTGGTTATTTTGGTTGTTTAAAGCTAACTTTTTAGCAGATTGCTGAGGAAAGTCTCAAAAGTCCCTGAGCTCTTGCAATTGGATTATTATGTCTGTGGACTTTATACCTGAAAGTCATTTTGGCTGGATATAAAAATCCTTGGCTGATATATTTTTTAAAGATTCGTTTTTCACTTTATTTTAAATTTACCCTCTCCCCTCCCCCAGATGGTTCTCTTTGTCTGTCTGCTTACTGTTTGCTCGCCTTCTCCGGGAGGCACTGGGAACCAAAGCCGGGACCTCCCACATGGGAGGGGAATGTCCAACGGCCTGAGCCACACTGGCTCCCCGTGGGCTATGGCGTCTGCTGGCCTGTGGCATCTGCTCGTTTAGCGTCTACTTGTTGCAGTGGGGTACGGATGTCTAGCTCTCTTTGGGTGGGTGTGGGTGTCTAGCTCTTGTTGCGGCAGGTGTGGGTGTCTAGCTCTTGTTGCAGCGGGTGCAGGCATCTGCTTGTCTTCTTTAGGAGGCACCGGGACCTGAACCTGGGACCTCCCATGTGGTAGGAGGATGCCCAACTGGTTGAGCCATATCCACTTCCCCTTGGCTGATATTTTTGACCCTTGATTATCTTATATGTGTTATTCTTTTTTCTTCTGGCATAGAGCATTGCTGTTGAAAAGACTGATGATATTCTGACATTCATTCCCTCATCTTTTTTTTTTTGGCTTAGACGCCCAAAGGACTGGATGTTTTTAACATTTAGTAATTTTTTATGTCCCAGTGTTGGTCATTTTGGGTCATTTTTCTCACGTATAGTGTACCCTTTCAATATGCTGTTTTCATATCTTTATTGTAGAATGTACTCTTTTTCAAGACCACATAGAACACCAAATATGTAAATAGTTTTCAAATATCCAATGACTGGAGCTTTAGCATTTATGGAAACTTCTCTTCCTTCTTCTGTGCTTCCCATTTCCTATCCAAACAACAAGCATTTGCCAGGAGTGAATACAAACAGGGTCTTTCATGAAAACTGGCACCCCAAAATGATTACAAATATGAGAGTATTCCCTGCCATTTAAAAATAGCCCTGTTGGGGCTGAAAATATGTATGTCAGGCCAAATGGTAACAAATTTGTGCTATTTCTAAAAAGACTATAACGATATACTTACTGGCTATACAAATCAGTCTCTGTTTTGCCAATCTGATACATAAAAAGCAGTATTTCATTGTAATTATATTTAACATTTCTCTGAATAGTGAAGTTTAAAGGTCCTTTTTCATGATTGCTAGCCACTTGGACTTGCTCCTCTGTGAATGTCTTCCTCCTATCCTTTGCACATTTTTTATTTCTTCTTGGAAATGTATGAGTTCTATTGACTTTTAGGTTTTCTTTGGTCAGAAAGTTTATTTTTTATTATAATATAATTTGTCTGGATTATTTATGCTTCTGCATTATCAGTCTTAGTCTCCCTATATTGTACATGAAGTCTCCTATTTTCTTGCAGAATTTTCACTGTGATAACTTTTAAAGTTAAGTTTTTTAATCCTTTGGGATTTTTATGTGTGATACAACTTTTATATTCCTCCTGATGATTATTCAGTTATGTCCAGCACCATTTATTAAATTATCCATCTTCTCCCCTCTGATTTTAAATATATTAAGTATTAAGGTATCTTTTATTCTTGGACATGTTTCTGAATTACCTTCCACCACTGATGTGGCTATCTATTTTTATTTAAACATCGTAATGTTTTGATTACAGTAGCTTTATAATATGTTCTAAAATCTGGTAATGCAAGTTCCCTATTGTGATTATTTTTAAAAAATTATTGAATCTTTTTGAGAATTTATTCTTCTCTATATATTTTAAGACAATATTATCCAATTAAGACAAACAAAAAACACTTCCTCTGGCCACTCCCACCACTGCTGGGGCGGGGGGGCGGGGAGGCAGTTAGGATCCTAATTGGAATGGGATTAGGTTGATGCGTCAAGTTTTAGAGAACTGACATTTTTATATTGTCTTGTAGTTCAAAGACATGCTAGCTCTTATTTTATGTTTTACAATAGCATTCTATATTCTAGTTTAGGAAACCCAGGAATCTATTCCTTAGAAATGAAACCACTAGAAACACCATTGCTGGCACAAAATGGGGAACAAAGTGGTTGCCCATTAAAAGGGGAATGATTAAATAAGCTAGGATACATACTACAAAACAGTATGGAGCCATTAACAAAAATGAATTCAATTTTTACCAGTTTGTTAAGATGGATTTCCAAAGGATAGGATTAAATGGTAAAAAAGGGTATAGAGAACTACCTATTATATGATCTCAATTTTATGAAATAATGAGCCCCGGGTCCACATATATATTGGTGTATATACCAGATGGAAGAATACAACTAGATTATTATTAATTACAGGGTGGAGGCAGGGAAGGCCAATGCAAATGGAGGGAGGAAGGAGAAAGGCGAAAACAGAATAAGAAAAAACAAAGTCTACAGTAAACATCAAACCACAACCAAAACTACCCACAAACCCAATATGTATATTATTACATTATGCGTTTAAAAGCATGTATGTAAAAAAGACATGTCAGCTTTCAAGGCTGCACAATACCGACTCTTAGATCATACTTCAATTCATTTACAGATAAACCAAAATAGAAATAGAAAAACGACCTCTGCATCTGAACTCATCCAAGGCCTAGAATAGTGACACAGCTTACCTCCCTGCTAAAGCTGTTCCATTAATACTTATGTCTCTCTCCAACACCCACTTAAAACAACAAAAACATTCTACGCCTTGTTTGTGAGATATTTCACAATGATATCTTTTAAGAAAGATTCTAAACTAGCATTCTAATCTTCCATCGGTAGCCAAGTTTTCAGAACTTTTAGAGCAGAAACATCTTTTTCATTGGTAAGTTAGGCTTGAAGCCACATTATCTTTTAGGTAGCCTGGAAATTAACCTTCACAGCCAAAAATACAAGGCATAAAAAATTTTAAGCAACAACAGAGATAAGAGAACTTTTCTGATCAGAGAATAACTATGTAACATTCAGTCTATCGACTGGGAGATTAAAAAAAGGCTCATCTCAATATCTACAATGTTGATAATCAAAGTAAGATATCAAAATTGGGAAATAAAAAATAAAATCCATTAAATTAAGACATGTGTAAGAAGTTATTTTAAAGAAATAAAAGGATTAAATTTATGACAGGTAAATTTGGTAGTGGTAGGTGGATCAGTGATAATAAATGAGTAATTGATATTACCCAAAAGTTCCCAAATGACACAACAGATACGCATGCCCAGCACAGTATTTAACCTGTGACAGGGGCTAAATATCAATTCTTTCCAAAAGGATTTTTGCAAAGTTTCTTTAAATATTAATCATCTCAGTGTAGTTGCCCTATATATATACATATTTTCAAAAATAAAACTAATGGCAAGACATGTATTTTGAAACACATGTTTCAGGGTTCAACCACATCAATTTATTCTGGAGTTATTATTAAAACAAAAACAAAAACAAAAACAAAATCCCTGATAAAGCTATGGCTTACCTTCCTTCCATATTTAAGATACACACCAGTTCATCCTCAAAAAATATCTCTGGTCCCTCAAGGTTCTCAATGTCACTGAAACCGTTACAAGGGACCTATGAAGAAGACATATACAATTAAGCTTTGATAATGAGTAATAACTTTGTTATCACTCTCATTCACAAATCTAATTTGCAAAGATGCTCACTTTCATGGATAGTGGTAACAGTTCTACGCTATTTTGCACCAACCATCAATTGAATGGAAAGTAAGAATAATTTGTTTGGATCTTGTCATTACTTGTAAGTTATGTTTTTGAGACTGAGATTTCTGCAAATGATAACTCAAGAGTTCTACTATGAAGAAAAATAGATAGCTCTGAAATGAGGACTAGAAATACAGAAACTCCTATTTCAATGCCATCTATTGTACTTGACTAGAAGGGAAGGGACAGAAAGATTAGTCTGGAGCTTTGTGCTACTCCCATAACCCACTGGGCTGGGCAGTGTTTTTCCTCTGTAAATTGAGGCAATGATACAAATGAGTTTTAAGATGTCCTCAGTCTAAAATTCTATTAATTCTACCACTTTTCTTTTTGAAAATTGCCAGGAAAATTCAGGTCAACCTAAGTGCGTGCTGAGAACACAAGAACACAAGGGTCCTGAGCCAAAGTAATCACCCACCCACAGATCAATCTTAAGTATACTCCTGCTATGTTCAAAGACCTTGACATGCTTCTAATTAAGCGGTGGTACAGGGAAAGAGGGGGCTAAGGAAAAAAACATAACACTTCATCATCATTAGACAAAAGCACAGACTGTTAAATATGTACACAAAACTAGCCAGACTAGACGTGGAGGTCACAAACTAGTAGCCCATGACCAACTGCACCAGACATACCTAGCGCCAATATATATTTGTGTGCAAACATATTTAAACACATTGGTGTGCAAACACACATTTTTATTATGAATGCTTTAACCAGGGCATGGCTTCTCCAAAGTAGAACCTAAATTTTGTCCACTCAACATTAAAACATTTATTTATAAAATATAATAAAAATGAATTATACTAGGTGTTTCCCATGGGGAAATAAGTTCACATTTTCCCAAAGTTCAAATTTTTCCCTTTCAGAAGCTGAAAACATTTCAAATTTATGAGCGCCATTAGCTAGCAGAAATTAACATGAGAAAACAGGAATCAGTCCTCAGTAAACCAGGAATAGTAAAACAAATCAGACTGGCTCTATTTCTAGACCCCAAATCAGAAATAAATATCTAATAGTTTGATGAATTAAAAATACTAATGTGGACGGTTTTCCTGAGTTATAAAAAGTTAAGAGATATAAGCTGATATAGAAACTTCCATGAGACATTTTGGAGAGAAAATAAAAACATGCATTTCAACAATATTAAAACAAAAAGCAAACAAACAAAAAAAACCCACAAGACTTTTCAGGGATAAATGAATGTAAGACAATTTTATTGAGAGAGTAATAATTCTGAATTACAGGCAGCTTTCAATCTCCTGTTACCTTAACAAATAATGCACTTCACTACTGGTTAGAACCTGCAAAGCCAGAAAGAAGAACCAAATTAACTTCGTCAACCCTCCTGGGAAAACTGGTAGAAATTTATCTTGATGATCCCCTAAATCATGAGGAAGTTGCAAAAACAAACAAACAAACAAACAAACAAAAAAACCCATTTAACCCAGAGAAATAATGCTGACCTGGACTCCCTCTACACTGTGCTTGCTGTATGTCTTTCTGTACGGTTCCACCCCCATTCTCTCTGGCTTTAGAAAACTAAACTGGGCAGGGACAAATGACTTCATGGTGCTGGATAGGAGGAAAAACACACAATGACTCTTCTAGCCACCTAAGTGAGTATGGATTGAGAGAGCATTGAAAAGGGATATCAAAAAGAGCTGGATGAGCTAATTCCAGACGTACACACGACTACCAGGCAGAAGCTTAGAGCTCCATCAACAGATCCTTACGTGCTCTGAAAAGAACCTCTTTGAGAATGAGGCTACAATCTTCCGGGCTTCTAACCCAGCTTTTTGCCGAACTTTATACTCTTCCAACCAATTGACGTAGTCGGTGGGGCTGTAGTGTTTCATAAGGGAAGGCCACCTACAAGGAGAAAAACACCCCCTCAGCTTAACAGAGACTCAAGATTTCAAAGGCACACACGAATCAAAGGCAGCCTTGGAAAACAGGGAATGCCGTACGGGTGAGTGGTGAAAGGGAGCCCTGGAAATGGACCTCGTTCAAATCTCCACCAGGCTTGCACGCACTCACGGTGTGACCTTGGCGAGGCGACATAAATGCTGTCTCCATTCCCCACCTATAAAATGGGGACAATTGTAGCAGCAATAATAATAATGACAACAATGACGGCTAATGTTTATCGGGCGTTTTCTAAGAGCCGGGCCCCTCTGTATAAGTGTTGCCCAACCATCTCATTTAATGACCGCAGTAGGAGGTAGGTCTCATTATCATCACCATTCAAAAGTCGCTGAATGAGGCTCAAAAAAAGGGAAGTCGCTTCCCCCAAGGTCATAAAAGCGAGTAGTACCAGGGCCGAGATTTTATCCCAGATCCAACACAGCAATCTGTGCTCGCCACAAACAACCAAGGGATGCTGCTCCCGCGGCCTCAAAGGGCAGTGGGGATCACTGCATTCTTCCATCCATGTAAACATTTTTAGCACAGGGACGGCACAAAAGAAGCGCGCAAAGTGGATTAGCGGTGATACTACCATCGTCATCCTTTATGGAGGGCCCGTCTGCTGGGAGCTTCCAGATGCGCAATTTGGGCACCCGAGGGTCCGCGGCGGCGTGGACCCGAGGGGCCGGCGGCCTGGAGGCCTTTGTCTGTCGGTCCGCGGGAAGGAGTCCGGGGGTGGGGTCCGCGCGCGTGGCGGCCGCGGGGAGGGAGGCGACGGCTTAGGCCGGGCAGGCCCGGGGCCCGGGGGGCGCAGAGCCGGGAGCGCGGGCCGCGAGCTCGGGGGCGCGGGGAGGGCCGCGGCGCCCGTTGGCGGGCGGCCCGGGGCCCCCTGGCTCACCTCACCCGGAACTGCTCCTTCCACACCTTCCCGCTACTCTGACACAGCTCGCGCAGCCGCCGGCAGGTGCTGGAGACGCGGCCGATGTCAGCGGCCGTCAGCGACCCGCTGCACAGGATGTACTCCAGCACCTCGCCGGGCAGGTTGACGAGGCAGCTGAGGCCCGCCGCCTCCGGCGCGGCCTCCTCCGCCAGCGCCGGCACCACCTCCATCGCGCTGTCGACCACTGCCGCCGCCATCTTGTCCGCGTACCTGGGACCGCCGCGCGCGGGCGCGCGCGCGCGCCGGGGAGCCCCGCTTCGCCCCGCCCACTCCCCTGCTCGAGGGGCGGGCGCCAGGATAGCCCCGCCCACGGGCGTGGCCCCACCCCCTCAGCCCGGGCCTCTCCCGAGGGTACCACCGCCAAGGGAAGGAGAGGGTTTTTGGGAAAAAGTGAGCCGAGAAAGGGACGACGCTTCTATTTGGAGGCAATGATGGTAGCAGCCATCTTTCTTAGATTGCTGAGCATTTCCCGTGCCTTAGCCCGTTGGGCCTTCCCAATAACTCTGTAAACTGTAATGATCCCCAAATTGCGGGAAACGGGGTTAAGGGAATTCAATGTCCTGGCTCAGGGTTCCTGGTCCTGGATTCTAACCCAGTTCCCCTTGGCTTCTGCTTGACGACGCTCTTAACTAGTGTAATAATAGCAAAGTTAATATTATTGAGAGGATAATGTTTCTCCAGGGCTCCTCATTCGCACCCTGTAAATAGGTACCATGATGATAACTGCTCTACAGATAAGGAAAACTAGGCTTGTGATGGTGGGAGTCACTGGCTCAAAGTCACAGAAACAAAAAGTGGTGGATCCTGGATTTGAACCCTCAAAGCAGCAGTTGCCACTCGGGTATAGAACAACCTGTTGTCAGTACATTGAGGCTGCAATAAAGTGCTCCACTCCTCCCTGCCCCCCAACTTGGAAATCAGGATGCCCTAAGAGAGTTGAACTAGTAAAGTTACTCTCAATAGACAGGATTAAGCCATCCATGGCTCCCTATTGTCCTTAGAAATAAATCTGAAATTCCTAACATTGTTGCAGAGGGACAAACCCCTTTTAACTTCTCCTGCCTATCTCAAGCCATTCTCTCCCTCCCCAGCCACTCCCCAGCCAGGCTGGTCATCTCTTGCTTCTCACTTCTGGCCTTCAAATGTATACTATTCCTGCTGCCTGGAATGTGCTTCATGCCAGCACTCCCTCTTCCTAGCTCCTGCTCCTGTTCCTCCAGGCCTCAGCCTAACCTCCCCCAGATGCCCTCCCTGCCCCCACCCCAGCCCCAGTTCCAGATAGCACTCCTTCCCTGCATTTTTCAGTCTTGCAAAAATTTAATTTATAACTACTTGTTCAATGCATGTTTTTCCACGAGGCACAATTTCAGGACCACATCTGATTCACGTGGACCGGTGGCTTGGCACCACAGCAGACTCTCAGTAATCTGTTGATTGCCATTGTCTGACCAGCTGTGTTGTTCTGCTGTGTTTGCAGGTTTCTGTATCTGTAAAATGGGGATACTAATAATGTCTGCTTCCTGGAGCTGCTGTGAGGATTAAATGTCGAATAAATTCATGTGAAGTGTGTAGACCAGTGCCTGGTACAGAAAAAGTACTTGATAAAAGCATGTTACACTGCTGCCACTTCTACCACTATCATTAGAGCAGAAAGGTTCAGAGCGGCCCGTCTGGCAGATCTGGAAAAGGGGCTGGGCCTTCATGTCTCTAAATCCAGCTGATACTTTCTGGCCTTGCTCTTGCCTTCTGCCTAGTAACAGCACCCTGTTTACGGTCCCCTTCCTTTCTCCAAATGCTGCTCACCTTGCATCTGTGGCCCTGTTCTCTTCCTGTTCTTCTCCTACCTGACCCAGCTCTGTTGGGGTTCCGACAGGCACCTCTCTTTCACTCTCCCTTCAGACCGTCTTCCTCCTGTCCTCAATTCGAATGATGACTCAAACCCAAGTTAAACATCCCTACTCCTCAGTTCGGCTCAGCTTGCTCCTCTGAGCTCTAGGCTCGCTTAGCCAACTGCTCACCTGAATTTCCCTTTGGGTCTCCCAAACTCAAATTACCCAGGAGAGAAGCCATAAATTTTGTTCCCGCACTCCACCTTGTCCTCTCCTCTTGGTTCCCACCTGAGGAAGGGGCTACCCACTCATCCATTCCAGCAAAACAGGAACTTGTAGCTGTCCTTGCCACCTTGCTTTCATGCACCATCCATGTCCAAATGCCTAATAGAGGTTAATTCCTCTCTGCCTCAGTTTTCTCATCTGTAAAATGGGGATAATAAAAGGCCTTCCTAGTATGGGAAACAATACATATACACCGGTTACTATTGCTGTGTAACAAATAAACTCAATGGCTTAAAACAGCCTTGTTTTTGTGCTCTTGATTTTGTGGGCCAGGAAATGAGGAAGGGCTCATCTGCACAGATCTGGCTCAGCGACTCTCACACAGTTGCAGACAGATGTTAGCTGGCTGGGGTTTTTATCACCTGAAGGTTCGGTTTGGCTGGATGTCTGTGAAGGCTCACCCACATGACTGGCAGAGGTGCTGGCTGTCAGCTGGGAGCTCAGCTGGGTTGTACTTGGACTTCTTACCTGGCTTCCCCCAGAGCGTTCCTCCCAAGAGCAGCAGGCAGAAGCTGCATGGCCTTTTCTGACCTAGCCTTATAAATGGCTTGGCTTCAGGAACTGTACAGTGTCACTCCCACTGTTTTCATTTGATTACAAGAGAGTCACTAAAGTCAGCCCAGAGTCAAGGAGAGGGGGCATAGACCCCACCTCTTCATGGGAGAGGATCAGAGATTTTGCAGACATGGTTTAAAACCACCATATTATGTAGAGCACTTGGGGCTACACCCGGCACGGAGGAAATGTTATTCTGGCAGAGATGAACAGAGCAAAAGAACTCATGGAACTGAGATTCTAGTGTAGGGGTCATCCAATACTATCCATTCCACTGAAGCCAATCACACTATCGTCAGATAGTGGGGAGTGCTAGGAGGAAAAGACAAGACAGAAGAACAGGAAGAACATGGAGAGGGGTGGTTGTCTTTTCTTTCTTTTTTTTTTTAATTTTTATTGTCATAACATATCTGCAGCACACAATTTCCCATTTTAATTGTACGCTTTCACATGTTTTTCTTTTTGTGTCTCTTGTTGCGTCAGCTTGCCACGCCTGCCCGTCGCTGTCTTCTTCAGGAGGCACCGGGAACCGAATCAGGGACCTCCCATGTGGCGAGCGTGAGCTCAATGGCTTGAGCCACATCCGCTTCCCTAGTTAGCCTTTAAAAGCACTTACACACCTAACAAAGGGAAGGGGAAGGATTTATAAATACTAAGTTTCTCAAGGAAAAGCTCTAAGAAAAGGAGGAAAAAGATCTCTTTCCCTTTGGGCAACAGGGGAAATTCTAAATTTTAAATTTACTCTCCTAATATCCTGTGATGGACCTGCCCTCATTCCCTGACTATAGCCAAATCAGAGCTGGTCTCTACTTCCTTAGTCCTGCTTAAAATCGCCCTGCACAAGCCCAAATCCTAGAGGAAGGCCCCGCTCAGCTCCATTCTGCCTGGCACCCCAAATTCCTTTGGGGTGTCCTCTCCCTTGGTGTAGAAAACTAATAAACCTATGTTTTTTGGACTCTAGGCATGTCCAGATTCTCTTTGGCTAGATTGTGGAAATCTCCCTCTTCCACGAGTCTCCACAATCTATGTAAGAGATCATTTCAACTCCCTTCAAAACCTTCAATGGGAAGCGGGTGTGGCACAATGGATAGAGCACCCGTTTACCATATGAGAGGCCCCGGGTTCGCTTCCCGGCGCCTCCTTGTGAGGGCAGGCCGGCTCGCGCGGCGCCGTGGGCTGATGCAGCAAGACCTCACAGCAAGGGGGAGATAAGCAGACACAGAGAAGACACGCAGCGAATGGACACAGCAGCACAAGCAGCAAG
>JAQZBX010065625.1:0-16266 GCA_029593785.1 Cabassous unicinctus | reverse complement strand
ATTTGATAGCAGTTTTCATAATGAATAAATATTTAATTTGAAGATACATCTCTTCTGCAAAGACAGCTTTGTCATATGGACTTTTAAGTTAGGTTTTTGTAATAAATTTGTACATTTATTGTCTAATGATATGCTACTTATACTTTTATGATAAATACAATTTGGTCATGATATATGCTATTTTTATATCACTCATATTTTATAGAATTTTTATAAAATTGCTAAATTATGTTTGAAATCCATAAATTTTAAAAAACTATTCTATTTTACACATTCTATTTTTCCTCTAAACTATCTTCACAATCTGCCTAATCTCCTTCTCTAATTTGGAATATTATATTTTATGCATTATGTATATGCATAAGGTTGATTTTTCCCTTTGTCAATCTTTAAAATGGATCTCTCATAGCCATTTCCATCATGTAACTTTCTCAGAAAGTGTAAGTGTTTATTACGGAACTGAATAATTGGAATTTCTGACATTTTTGGTCTTCATATTTTATCCATGTTTTCCTTATTATGATATTCTCTTGAATATTCATCTTTTATGCAAGAATTATGATCAATTGTGTTTGACTTTTTAAAAAATTTACCATATGACATTTCAAATGGAAGAACATGCCTTTCTTATAAAAAGAAAGTTAATATTTATTTGTGATATTCTTCCCTCCATTTTCTCTGTTTTATTTTGTCCAGAAATTGACATTCCTTTATCTAACTCTTTGTCAATTATTACATTTTTTTCCTACATAATTTAAATTTTCTTGACAAAATTTCTTATACTGCCTTTTATTTATGTGACTTATGATATTTGCAAAGTCTGAGAATTTATTGTTTTCTCATTATTCATTTCTCATTCGGTATGTTTATATAACTTTATTGAATTGGGATATTTTAAATAGCCTCATCATTTTCCATTACAATTATTTTATTCATTTTTATGTGTTCATTTTTAAACATGTTTGCAGAATTTTATAGTTTTTACCCAAGTGACCCTAAATAGTCACTTCTTCTATCAGAAAGAACTGTTTTGTGATTATGGGTTTCCTGTGATTTGTACTTTATAGAAGGAATCCATGTTTGGAGCTATGTTACATATGGAACAATTAAACTGGCAGAATTTACTTGAGGTTAAGAGTGGAGGGAGCATCTGGGAGTTCCATAAGTTCCAAGTGAGAAAGAATAATACCCACTCAAGAACACCCTTACTATTCTATTTTTTTCTTTTTAATTTCTTTATGGTAATGTCTGGTTAATTTTGGAATGGGAATAATTGTTTAGTGCCTACATACTGGGATAAGCAGTTGTCTTCCAATCGATTTTACCATTATTTCAATATCTATGTTTAGATCCATTTTTTTCTATGTCTTCTGACAAGTTTTTCATGATATCACCCATACTTGTTTATTTTACTTATATATCTTAAGGATGCTTAGAGCTGTTTTACCAATGTTAACCTAAGTGATTAGTATAGTTTTACAATTAAGGTAGAAAAAAATGAACTGCATTTATTACAAATTCCTATACACCCCCTCCCCCGAACATACATTAATTTCTCATAGCAAAAGATAGGCTGATAGATAGATGGATGAGAGTTAAAAAGACAGATAAGGCCAGTGTAGAGCTCAAGGATAATATATTGATAGTTATCTTGATACCTTCATTGTGGCTGTGGCTTTACCTCAGTATGAAATTAATTTTGCTTCTCAAAATTAAAGTATTTTTATTTTAAAAATTTGTTTTTGTAGCAAATATAACAATAAACAATAAATAATAATAAATCTGAAAACCGTAAATAATTTATCTTGACTAGTCTATTATACATAATTAGAATGATTTCTATACTGATAGAATTAATTTTATAATTAATATAATGATGTGATCCAGATTCAATCTTAAAAAAAGTTTCACTCAAACATCCATATTGTCACATGTATCAGTACTTCATTAGTTCTTACAACTGAATAATATTCCATTATAGGTATATACTGCATTTTTATAATCCTTAAACAGTTGATGGACACTTGGGTTGTTTGCATCTTTTGGCAATTGTGAATAATGCTGCTATGGATATCAGTGTGCAAATGTCTGTTTGTGTCCCTGCTTTCAGTTTTCCTGAGTATACACCTATTGGCCTGAATGCTGGATCATTTTGCAACTCTATACTTACTTCCTGAGGACTGCCAAACTGTGTTCCACAGTCACTGTTTCATTCAACATTCTCACTGGCAGTGAATAAGTGACACTATCTCTCCAAATCCTCTCCAACACTTTCAGATTTCTTTTTTTTTTTAATTATGGCCTATCTAGCATGTGTGAAATGATATCTCATTGAGGTTTTGATTTGCATATCTCTATTAGCTAGTGATATTGAGCACCTATTCGCTGTACTTTTTTTTTTATTTTGTAATATTGTATTAGTCTGCCAAAGGGGCTGCTGATCCAAAGTACCAGAAATTTGTTGGCCTTATAAACGGCATTTATTTGTGGTAAAACTTTACTGTTACAAGGCAGAAAAAATGTCCAAATCAAGGTTGCTTTCTCACTATAATTAGTTGTCACATGTTGAAGCAAGATGGTAACCAATCTCTGGCTGGTCACTGAGTTACCCTCTGGGCTTCCTCTTCCTCTTGAGGCTCTACTTCACTGCTTCTTCCCATTGTCAGCTATAGGCTGGCATAGGGCTTATCACTTAGGGCTTCCTATACCAGTCTTGGCTGCCCAGCTCTTTTCTCAAGGTCAGCTGTAAGCTATCAGGCAAAATGGCTTCTCTTTCCCCAGGGCTTCAGTTGTTTGAGCTTTCTTATTTCTGTCACATAGCAGTATCAAAATTGAGAGCAGTGTCTCTTCCTGTGCATCTGTGTCTGTGAATGTCCTTTTATATCAGACCCACCAAGTTGGTGGGGATTCAACCTGTGTTAGGCCTTACTTAGGTGGTCTAAATAAAAAGCCTCAAAGCAATCTTAACAGATATTCTAATAAGAGACACCTTGGCTGAATTTAATGTAATCAAAGTGTATCACGCCAGAGAAATAGAATAGTTTACAAACATAATCTCTCTCTTTTTGGGATTCATAAATAATATCAAACTATTACAAATCTTAAACTTTTTTTCAGAGAAGATTTAGATGTACATTTACAGAAAAATTACACCAAAAGTATAAGGAATTCCCATATAACCTCGCACACCCACACCCATAGCTTCCCGTATTATTGATATCTTAGATTATTATGGTACATTTATTAAAGTTAATTAACCCATATTGAATCATTGTTACAAACCAAAGTGTGTAGTTTACATTATAGATCACACTTTGTACTGTAGAGTTCTACAGGTCTTGACAAATGTATAATGTTAAATGTCCATTACTGCAATATCACACAGGAAAATATCACCACATATTCATCCCTCCTGCACACTTCTGAAACCTTAGAAACCACTACCTTTATTTCAAGGTTACAATTGTTCCTTTAACACATGATAATTACTGCAATTATATTATATCTCCTTTGGTCAGTGTTTACACTCCTCCCAAATCTTGAGTAATTTGGGATGATGCACACTCTAACTGCTTCAGGCTGAAAAGGGATTTAGATATTATGTCACAGATAGAAGGAGTTATTTGTTTACCCATGTAGATAACCCTTATTTTTTGAAATGTAACTTGTTTTAAAATTGTTTTGTTGTTTATCCAGCACAAGCTGAAAGAATTGGATAGTAAGAGCTCACAACATTTCTGCTGGGATACAGGAATCAAATGGCATATAAACAATCCAAAGATTTAAATGTGTGAGTAATATACTTAACAGGTACATTGGAAATTTTCAGTTCAAAGAAAAGGGTTTGAAGAATCATGATTAGGGGAAATATAAATGAGTATATCTATGTTATATTGGGAAAATAGATTATCATATATCTTCAAATAGGGTCCGCTGAAGGGTTGTTGATTTCATGAGACACCACTAGATTCCTCAGGAGAACTCTCATTTGAGGCTTTGTTTACTGTGGCAGTTTGTGAAATCTGAGACCTGCATAAATGTAACCTTCAGAATGATCTCACAAATCATTTTGAAATCTATTAGACATAAATCTACTTTGTATTTACTGTTTCGACCTTTTGGTCAAGGTCTTTTTCCAAATGCATCACGCATATGCACTTGGTATTAATTCCTCAGTGCTGGGAACACAACCCTGGGAGTCATGTACCATATTAGAGGAAAGGGAGTGTGTTTATCTGCTAAGTTTGGCTTAAAGGAGATCACCTTTGAAAAGCGAGGAGATTTCAGGAGGTAATTCTTTAGGCATTAATTGTAATTATGATATGTTTCATATTTAGACGGAAAATTTCACCTATACAAGCATAAAGATCTAGGACTTAGCAAATAGACCTGTCCTCTTTTCTTAGGGATGGATTATGTATTCCAGAGATTCCTGTCAATTTATTTGAAAAAGTAGTAGGGCTTCCCCCGGATGGAAGTTCAATGTTTTGTTAGCTACTGTGTGGATCTCTCAAGAAAACACACCTATGACAACATGAAAATACTCACATCCCACAGAAGCATGCTCCAGGTGCATCTTTCCCCACACATCATTCCACTATCAGCACCCCACACCAGCAACACAACTTTGTTAAAGATCTTGAAAGAACACTCTAATGCCTGTTTTCCTAACCACAATCTTTGGGCACTAAAGAATTCATTGAGTTATACAGTCACCCATTTTATTCTCTGGTTTTCCTTCTAGCTTCATGGACACACCAAAACTGCCGTTTCAAACACATTCACACTAACACTTCAGGGCTGTTAATTACACCCATATTGCTATGCAACCATCACCTCTGTCCATTTACAAACCATTACAATCAAACAAATTATACATTCTTTGTACATTAAGCATTGGCGCATCAATCTCTTTTCCCCTTCTATTTCCTAGTAACCTGTCTTCTAGATTCTACCTCCTTGAGTCTGCTCAATATCCTTAATTCATGTCAGGAAGATCATGCAATAATTGTCCTCTTGTGTCTGGCTTATTTCACTCAACTTAAGGGCCTCAAGTTCCATCCATCTTGTCTCATGTGTCAAAACTTCATTTCTTCTTACACCTGAAAAATATTACATTGTATGCATATACAACATTTTTATTATCCATTCATCTGCTAATGGGCACCTGGGTTGCTTCCCTCTTTTGACAATTGTGAATAAGGCCACTATGAACATTGTGTGCACATATCTGTTTGTGTACCTACTTTTTATTCTTCTGGCTGTATACTTCATAACGGGATTGCCAGATCATATGGCAATTGAATAGATAGATCCTAAGGATATGCCAAACTTTCCTTCACAGTCACTGCAACATTCTTCATTCTTACCAGCAGTGAATGAGTGTTACTATTTCTCCACATGCTCCCCAGCACTTGTAGTTTTCTGTTGTTGTTTTTTTTCAATAGAAGTCAAAATCTATGACATATTAAATGATATGTCATTGTAGTTTTGACTTGCATTTCCTTAATACCTAGTGATGTGTAGTATTTTTCATGTGTTTTTAGTCATTTGTATTTCCTCTTTGGAAAAAAGTGTCTATTCATGTTTTTAGCCCTTTTTTTTAAAAAGTTGGTTGATTTTTATTTTGAGTTGTAGGAGTTCTTTATATATTCTGGATATTAAGCCCTTATCAAATATGTATTTTCCATCTATTTTCTTTCACTGAGTGGCCTGCCTTTTCACTTGCTTTGTAAAGGCCTTTGAAGCACAAAAACATTCAATTTTGAGGAGGTTCAACTTATTGACTTTTTATTTTACTACTCATGGACTGTCTACCACAAGATGTTCTATGCTTCCCTACATTTTCTTCTAGGAATTTAATGGTCCTTCCTCTTACATTTAAGTCTTTGATTCATTTTAAATTAATTTTATATAGTGTGAGATGACGGTCCACTTTCATTCTTTTTGATAAAGCTATCTATTATACTCAGCACCTTTTGTTGAAGAGACTGTTCTCTCCCAAGCAATTGGATTTGATAGTCTGGATTAATATCAACTGTCCATAGATATGTGGGTTTATTTCTGAACACTCAATTCAATTCCATTGATAAGTGTAACTATATTTATGCCAATGCCATGCTGTTTTTACCATGGTACATTTGTAATATGCTTTAACATCAGGAAATGTGAGCTTTCCAACATCATTCTTCTTTTTCAAGATCTGTCTGGCTATTTTGGGCCCCTTTACCTTCCAAATAAAGGTGAAAATTAGATTTTCCACATCTGCAATATAGGATGCTGGAATTTGGGCTGTGATTGCATTTTTTTCTGTAAATCAATTGGGTAGAATTGATATCTTAACAATATTTAGTTTTCCAATCCATGAACACAGATTGTCCTTCAATTTATTTATGTCTTTGAATTCTTTAATCAATATTTTTTTATTTCTGTGTACAGGTCATTTACATCCTTGGCTCAGTTTATGCCTTGGTATATGATTATTTTAATTGCAGCATAATTGGAATTAGTCTTTTGATTTCCTCCTCAGATAGCTTATTACTATTGTGTAGTAATACTGATTTTTGCCTATTGATCTTGGATCTCACTATTATGGTGATTTCATTTATTAGATCTAGTAACTTTGTACTCTGTTGTTCAGGATATTTCTAAATATAAGATCATGTCATCTGTGAAATAGATGATAGGGAAAGTTATACTGCTTCTTTTCTGATTTGAATGCATTTATTTCTTTTTTTTTTTCCTTACCTAATTCCTGCTAGAACATCTAGCACAATTTTGAATGAGAGTATAATATCCTCCCTTGCATTCTTGACTTTATTTATTTGCATATTCTCTCTCTCTTTTTCTCTTTGACAATCTAGCTAAGGTTTGCAAATTTTATCGATTCTCTCAAAGAATCAAGTCTTGATTTTTTGATTCATTATATTGTTTTTATTCATTATTTCATTTATTTCTGTGCTTAATCTTTGTGATTTATTTTCTTCTGTTTACTTTGATTTAGGAGAATTGCTTGAAGAACTTTGATTAGTTATTTAAAATCATGTGTATCATCTGGAGTTTAAATTTGTTACTTTTGTTGGGTCATATCTTCCTGTTTCTTAGTATGGCTTGTAACTTTTTCCTGGTGTCTAAGTTTTGATTATCATGGTGGGTATACTCTGGAGGTCAGTTTCTCTCTCTTGCCCAGAGATTTCTTATTGAGTGGCCTTGTGTAAAATCTCCTATTTGATTCTTGGCTCAATTTTACATGAATTTTAAAAAAGCTCCTGTTTTACTGATCAGCTTTTTTTAGCTTTTATTTGTATCATTTTTTTCTCTAGATATTCAATGCACATTTTGAGATTGCACTATATGTGCAATTGTTTCATCCCCAGAAGTAAGCCTCCTTTTGCCTTTTCCTCCTCCAGAAATGCTGATCATTTTACATTTAATCTGCACTGATAGATTTTTAACACTTCTTTTGCTATTTCCAGCAACCTTTAATTGGAGGGCTAATTCTGTGGCAGTTTGAAGTTTTGTCAAAATCTAGGTAATCTTGTTCATTTTGCTAATCAATTCCTGCCTGTGTAAAAATACTGTAGGTCTTAATTTTTTATTAAATTACTTCAATTAAGTGCTTTTGATCAGATTGCTTGACCCAAGATGGGTCTTGTTCCTCTACCTGGAGTCCTTTATTAAACTACTAACAGACAGAAAAAAGCTGCAGAGACAGAGAGGAAACCAGAAGCTGAGAGGAAACCACTTTATCCAGAAGCTGAAAGCAATGGGGCATGGAAGAGAGGGTAGAGATGAACAGGAACTGACATGTGCCTGAACCACCCCAGCTTCAGCTTGGGAAGAAAGGATTGTCTGATGATGCCTTCATATAGAAACTTTCACAGCCTCAGAACTGTAATTATCTAACCTAATAAATCCTCATTTAAAAAGCACCCATTTCTGGTATATTGCTCCCAGCAGCTTTTAGCAAACTAAACCAGAAATTGGTAACAGGATAGTGTAGTATGTGCTGCTATGTAAATGCCAAAAGAAGGCTGGAAGAATTTTATAAATGTGTAAGGGGAAGATTCTGGAAGAATTGAGAAGTGACTGATGGAAAAGGCCTAGATTGCTTTGTAGAGACTGATTGTAGAAATGTGGATGCTAAAGATACTTCTGATGAGGCCTTAGACAGAAATGATGAATGTGTCATTGACAACTGGAAGAAAGATGATCCATGTTTTAAAGTGGCAGAAAACTTGGCAAAATTGACTCGATGTTAGATGGAAGGCATAACTTGAAAGTCAAAAACTTGGATATAACGCTGAAAAGATTTCCAAACTAAATGAGGAAAACACAGCCTGGCTTCTCCTTGCAACTCATAGTAGAAATTGAGAAGAAATGGATAAACTGAGAACTGAACTCCTGGGTAGAAAGAAGCCAAAAATTGAAGGTATGGTATATTCTGAACTTCCAGAAAATGAGTCCCCAGAGAATACTGCAACATGTGAGGATTTAACTAAAATGGAACCAGCCAGTCCTTTCACTATAAGTCTGGATTGGAAATGCAGGTATTCAGGAAGGGTCTGTGGAGTCTTTCTGCCTGATGACTTGGATCTCTTTTTCTTGCCTGCAAAACCAAGAGAATATTTGAGAGATCTGAATGAACAGGATCATTGCTAGTCTGAACTAAAAGTGACAGAAAAGTAATTAATTGATGGGAAAATGACTTCAAAGGCAATATCATGGAAACTAAGGTCTGGTCTTCAGGCATCATCTTGGGCTCATAGAGTGAACCCACCCATGTATATGGAAAGGGAGACTATGCTCAAGGTCTTGAAGCATACTCACAATGGGTGGTTCCATTGTTCATGGAGTGTGTTGCCACCTCAGCTTCAGAGTGTGTGGAAAACATTCCTTGGGGATTGTGGAAAGTTTAGCTGTGACCTTGATGGATGTAAGATGACCAAATACCTGAAAGTAACTTGTTTCTCTTCCTGTTGCTAGGAAACAATGGAACGAATTATATGTAGTTAAAAGGTAATGAGATGCAACCTTTTTTAAGCTCCAAATTCCATTTCTTGTAGTCAAGAACATCCTGTTGAAGCAATAAATTATGAAAAGTAATTTCAACTGGCTAGCCAGATCTGCACAGAAGAAACCCCTGCCTGACCTCACTTCAACTTGCTTAATTACCATAGTACAAGTCTCACCCCAGGATGGAGTTTCCTTCCCCTTTTTTGTTCATGCAATGTATGTTCAAGCCTGATTTCCTGAACATGATAATCATACAATTATATAACTAGCTATGTATGTTCATCCATATGCATAAATTCAATGCATAATCAAAACAAATGCTAAGAAGTAACTTAGGTATTTAAACAATAATGAAACTGCTGCATAGGGAGTCAGGTCTGAGTCACTTAATCTGACCTTGGCTCCTGTTTATGCAGAAAGAATAAATGTAAATTCTGCTAACTCTCAAGTTAAAGATTTTTTTCTTCTTCTACATCTCTGGTTATCCCCAAAGGCCTAGATTTGGGGCCTAACAAATTGGAAGCTCTGCCAGGACCAAAATAAATAAAAATGGTAACCAGAAAATTCTTCCAAGGTGGACTGTGGAGATGTTGTCTGCACTGAGGCCATCCCTGACTCCAGCAGCTGCTTGGGATTTTCTTGAGGACTTGTGGGTTACCCTGGACAGAGTCCCTTCCCAGCTGCAAATGGAATCAGAATATGAAGTTATGACAGAGAACTGGTTTATGTCCTTGCCTTGGTGGGGGAGTTCATTCCTTTATTTATTACATCTGGTTTTGTTTTTTTTCCTTCAGGTTGACCACAAGTTAGCATTTGGTTTCAGTTTTGCTGTTTCTCTTCAGCTTTGGCTAACTACGAGTTATCATTTGGTTTATCTTCACTAAGGTAGAAAGATTTGGTTACACTGGGAGAGGTTTCATGGGTTTGAGTCCCATTCCCTTGCTCCTGTTAAAGGGAAGCCTGCTGTTTGGTTTCTGGCTGATTACGAGTTAGAATTTGGTTTATTTTTGCTAAGGTAGCAAAGATTTAATGGTAATGGGAAAGGTTTCATGGGTTTGAGTCTCACTCCCTTGCTTCCTTAAAGGGGAAGACTGCTGCCTTTTGTGCCTCTGTTTTGGCTGTTTCTGCACTCTCTTTTCATTTCTTTGTGCCACCATGGGAAACAAAGCATCCTCTCATTTCATTTTTCTTTTTCAATATGCCTTTGGCTATTTGGGGCCCCTTGCCTTTCTAAATAAATTCTATATTTAGCTTTTCCAGCTCAGTAAAATGTGCTGTCGTAATTTTTATTGGGATTGCATTCAATGTGTAAATCAATTTGGGTAAGAGAGATATCTTTTTTCTTTTTAAGATTTCTTTTATTTATTTATTCCCCTTCTTGTTGTTTTCACACTTGCTTTCTTGCTATCTGTGTCCTCTCTGGCCATTCATTGTGTGCTCTCTGTGTCTGCTTGTCTTCTGTTCTTCTCCTGTTCTCTTTAGGAATCACTGGCAACCAATCCTGGGACCTCCAAAGAGGGATAGAGGCACTCAATCTCTTGAGCCACCTCAGCTACCAGGTTTGTTGTCTCTCTCACTGTCTCTATTCTTTGTCTCTTTTTGTTGCACTGGATCTCTGCACAGGCCAGCTTTCCATGTGGGCCAGCACGCCACATGGACCAGCTCTCTGTGTGGGCCAGCTTGCTATGTGGGCCAGCTCACTATATGGGCCAGCTCACTTTCACCATATCCCAGGATATGAACCCAGGACCTCCCATATGGTAGACAGGAACCCAAACACTTGAGACACATCCGCTTCCCAAGATAGACATTTTAATGATGTTTATTTTCCTATCCATTAATAAGGAATATTCTTCCATTTATGTAAGTCTCTTTGATTTCCTTTAACAGTCTTGTGCAGCTTTCTGCATTAAAGCCATTTATATCTTTAGTTAAATGTATTCCTAGGTATTTAATTCTTTTAGTTGCTATTTTATTTTATTATTTTTTTGCTGTTTTCCCAAGATTTTGTTATGTAAATGTGACAAAATTCACACACTTCATTCTAAGACATGCCTCTCTCTGTGGATTTAATCATTGCCTTTTAAAAAATAATATATATTTTTAAATATTTTAAAAGCCACTTAGATTACATGAATGTTACACAAAAAATATAGGGATTCCCATGTGCTCCACTCCCCACATCTCCCAGCCCCGCCCCTCCCCCCCATAAACAGCCTTCATTAGTGTGGTACATGCATTGCAATTGATAAACATATGCTGGGGCATTGCCACTGAGCATGGACCATAGTTCACATTGTAGTCTACACTCTGTCCCATACAGTTCTGCATGTTATGGGATGATATAAAATGCTATATCTGTCATTGTAATGTCATTCAGGATGATTCCCAAGAGGCAAAAAAGCCCCCGTATTATAGCTGTTTTTCCCTCTCACAGCCCCCAGAGTCTCCAGTGGTCACTGCCTATACATCAAAGTTGTGATTTCATCCATTGTTAGAATCACAATATATCTATAGTAGAATACCAGGAAGTCCTGTCTAGTCCGTAGTACATTCCCCAATCCTGAGGATCCTGGGATGATGATGTCCACTTCACCTCTAACTGAGAAGGAGCTTCAATCCCATACAGCCAATGAATGGGTCTCTCTTGCTTGCAATTGTAAGCTTTCTCGTTTCCTTGGTATGATGGTTATCAATCCTCACTTCCTTGTTAGTTGTCCGGCATGAGTCCAACGATATGGAGAATAGATGTTGCAACTCCACTGAGGCTCTGGACCCAGCTGGCACATGGATAGCCCAAAGATTTCAGTTTTTTTTTTATGTACACATACAAACTCCAGGACCAAGTATAGGTTTAAATAGAAGGGACAGATGAGCCATGTATAGGGAAACCATACCTGAGTCCAACTCTGTCACTCTCAGGAGCACTGGCATGGCATCAATCTCTGGAGCTATGTGTCATGGCCATAGGACCTTGGTGTCTCTAGAGCCCTCAGGAAACCCAGTATTTGGGGTAGTATACACTTTGGTAGTCTTTGAGATCCTGCTGAGATGTGCATAAGTGTTATTTCTGGGATGACCTCTCAACACACTTTGAAGTCACATAACCATATAAACTCATTTGTCTTTATCTTTTCCCCCTTTTATTTGGGGTCTATTTCCAGTTACATTGCTAGTTAGTGCTTGGAAGTAATCCCTCAGTGACAGGGAGGCTCATCTCCAGGAGTCATTTCCCATGGTTGGGGGAAGGCAATGCATTTATATGCTGAGTGTGGCTTACAGAGAGGCTACATGTGAGCAACAAGGAGGCTCTCAGGAGGCAATTCTTAGGCACCCCACAACACTAGCCTGTTTCAATTTCAAGAGCAATGGCTCACAAGCATATTTGTCAATATCAGGGGCCCATCAATGGACAATCTTCTTTGCCAGTCATTGCCCCTGCACTTGGGGGACTGTTGTTGCTCCATTAGAAAATGTGGCAGAGCTTTCCAGGATGGGAATTCAATATTCTCTCTGTTATTTCTGAGTCTCCACCCACTGTTACAATGCCCTGTGAATTTTTGAATATATTTATATGTATTATATGTATGCCCAGGTCAACTTCCTCCCATGTATACCCCACCACATACACCTCACTCCAAAGATTTTCCCCTGCCCCAGTTGTAACCCTTCTGTGATCCAAAGCCTCTTCAAATATGAAGCCAATAAAATAGCCAAATACAATTATTAGGAAAATGAAATAATAATGATATATTTAAATATAAGAAATAAAATATGTAAAAATTTTTAAAAATAAAATTAAAATAAAATTAAAAGATTTGGATATTAAAAATAATGAAAAATATTAATTTTTTTGATATTTTGACTTTCATCACTCTAATATCTGGTGTCCTGTATGTACAATGACATTTTCTTCCATTTATTCGTCAGTGTCTTACTGTTTTTCTTTTTGTTTTCAAAGAAGTTTTAGGTCACAATAAAGCCACATACAGAATGCAGGGGACTCCCATATCCCCAATATCCTTCCCCCTTTCCCCCTTCCTGTATTATACCTTTTTATATGTGGCTGGTACATTTGATATACAAATATTGAAACATAGCTACTAACTGTGGTCAATGGTTTACATTATGGTTTACATTTTAGACCATACACTTTTATAAATTTTGATGCTAATTAACATGGCCTGTGTTCATCATTGCAAGGTCATGTAGAACACATCCATTGCCCACTAAATAACCCCTGTTCCATCTATTCTATGACTCCACCCCCTCCTCTCAGAGCCCACAGCGACCACCCAGCTTCACTCCTTGGATAACAAGATTCATGGTTACTTGCAACAACACTGATGTCTTGACACACTGGTTTGTCCTTCCCTATTAGGAACCTCCTATGGTCTTGAGAGACTCCCACTCCTCTGTTTGTGAAAAAATCGGTCCTCCCCAGGATGGGATTCCAACTCCTTCCCGGTCATTATGTGGGTCTCCACCCACTGATACAACACATTATGACAAAATGATCACTCACACACTCCCTAGAAGTCTGCTCCAGGTGTGCCCTGTCCAGAAAGATCCCCCATCCAACACGTTAAACCAGTAACCTTTCCTTGTCATATTGCCATAAGAGCTTTCCCAACTTTTTACTTTCAACCACCTCCCTGCCAATCCCCATTGTTCTCATGGTCCCTTTCCCAACTCTCCCTCCGGTTCCCTGTACTTTCCAACCTACCCTCCCCAATCTACCCATTTGTCAAACCTGCACCACCAAACCCAATAATATCACTACCCTCTTGTCATTTCCATTCAATGTGCAACTGCACACTTTCACCTTATCATAGGTTATGTCTGTTTGAGCATTGGCTCACAACCTTTTGCTCCCTTTCTATTTCCAGTAAACTTATCTTCCAGACAATAGCTTTCTAAATCTGCTAAATTTCCTTTGTTCATATCAGTGAGGTCATGTAATATTTGTCCTTCAATGCCTCAATGCCTGGCTTGATTCACTCAACATAAGGTACTCAAGATTCATCCGGGTTATCCCAAGTTTTAGCACTGTATTCCTTCTTACAGCTGAGTAATATTCTATTGTATGTATGTACGAAATTTTGTTTGTCCATTCATCTGTTGATGGGCATTTGGATTGATTCCAACTTTTTGCAGTAGTGAATAATGACACTATGAACATTTTTGTGCACATATCTGTTTGTTTCTTTGCTTTGAAATCTTCTGGGTATATACACAGCAGTGGAATTGCTGGGTCATATGGCAGTTTTATAGTTAGTTTTTTGAGGAACCACCAATCTGTCCCCCACAATGGCTGGACATTCTACATTCCCACCAGCAATAGATGAGGGTTCTAATTCCTCCACATCCTCTCCAACACTTATAGCCCCTTGTTTTTTTTTTTTTAATAGCCGTCAGTCTAATGGATGTAAGATGTTATCTCATAGTAGGTTTGATTTGGATTTCCCTAATAGCTAGTGATGTTGAGCATCTTTTCATTTGCTTTTTAGCCATTTGTATTTCTTTCTTGGAGAAGTATCTTTTCAAGGCACTTGCTTAATTTAAATTGGATGTTTGTCTTTTTATTTTTGAGGTGTAGGATTTCTTTATATGTGCTGGATATTAGGCTTCTATCAGATATATGTTTCTCAAATATATTCTCCCATTGGGTACCCCGCCTTTTTACTTTCTTGATAACCCCCTTTGAGGTGCAAATTTTTTTTTAATTTTGAGGAGATCCCATTTATCTTTTTCTTTTGCTACTCATGATTTGGGTGTGAAGTTATTGAAAACATTTCTTACTACAAGGTCCTGTAGATGCTCCCTACAATATGTTCCAAGATCCTTTTGGTCTTGCTCTTATATTTAGATCGTTGATGCATCTTCAGTTGATTTTTGTATAAGTTGTGAGATGGTGTTATTCTCTCTCTTTCTTTTCGATATGGATATCCAGTACACCAAGTACCATCTGTTGAAGAGACAATTCTCTCCCAGTTGAGTGTGCTTGGTGGCCTTCTTGAAAATCAGATAATTGTATACATGAGAATCTATATCAGAACTTTCAATTTAGTTCCATTTTTAGGTATATCTATCCTTGTGCCAATACGATGCAATTTTGTCCACTGCAGATTTGTAGTACATTTTAAAGTCCAGTAGTGTGACTCTTCCAATTTCATTTTTCTTTTACACTATGTCTGGCTTCTCAG
This sequence comes from Cabassous unicinctus, assembly GCA_029593785.1. NCBI lineage: Eukaryota > Metazoa > Chordata > Mammalia > Cingulata > Chlamyphoridae > Cabassous > Cabassous unicinctus. The sequence continues at coordinate 1,045 of JAQZBX010065625.1, read as the reverse complement.
GACCTCTTACACTTCCAAATAAAATTGTAGTGAGATTTTCCTATTCAGTAAAAAATGCTGTCTTGATTTTTATTGGAATTGCATTAAATCTGTAAACTAGTTTGGGTAGGGTAGACATCTTAATGATGTTTAGTATTCTTATCCATGAACAGGGAATATTCTTCCATTTATTTATATCTTCTTTGATTTCCTTTAACAGCATTGTGTAGTTTTCTGTGTATAAGTCTTTTACATCTTCAATTAAATTTATTCCTATGTATTTGATTCTTTCAGTTGCTATTGTAAATGATATTTTTTTCTTGATTTCTTCCTCAGATTACTCATTTTTGGTGTACAGAAATGATACTGATTTTTGAGCATTGATCTTATAGCCTGCGACGTTACCAAACTCATTTTTAAGTTCTGGAAGCTTTGTTGTAGATTTCTTTGGGCTTTCTATGTATAGGATCATGGCTTCTGCAAATAATGAAATTTTTACTTCTTCCTTTCCAATTTGGAAGCTTTTTGTATCTTCTAACACAATCTTAAATAGGAGCAGTGATAGTGGGCATCTTTGTCTTGGTCCTGATCTTAGAGGGAAAGTTTTAGGTTTTCACCATTGAAAAAGATGTTAGCTGTGTGTTTTTCATGCATATCCTTTATCAAGTTCAGAATGTTTCCACCCTTTCTTATCTTTTGCAGTGTTTTTACCAGGAAAGTTTGCTGCATTTTGTCGAATGCATTTTCTACATCTATAGAGATGATCATGTGATTTTTTTTCCAATCTGTTTATGTGGTGTATTACATTGATTGATTTTCTTATGTTAAACTATCCTTGCATACCTGGGATGAAACCCAACGTCATGCTATATAATTCATTTGATGTGTTCTTGAATGCAAATAGCAAGTACTTCATTGAGGATTTTAGCATCTAGGTTCATTAGAGAGGTTGATCTGTAATTTTCCTTTCTTGTGGCATCTTTGTTTGGCTTTGGTATTAGGGTAATGTTGGCATCATAGAATGAGTTAGGCAATGTTCCTTCTACTTCTATTTTTTGGAAGAGTT
>JAQZBX010065624.1:0-16269 GCA_029593785.1 Cabassous unicinctus | reverse complement strand
AGTTTCTCACAATTCTATGGCTATGGCACCCTTTTTTCATGTGCTAATGACCAGCATTTTTTGGAATCTTCTTTGGGGACTGCTGGTAGGTTGGACAAGATCCCAGCTCTCTGACCAGGTGGTTGCATGGGGTCCACTCCCAGCTCCCATCCTCAGCCACACACATATGTACATGGACCCTCTTCTTCCTGCCCCCCCCAGGCACCCCTCTTGTCACCCACTTCATCTAGAGGCATCTCCCTGCCCTAGGCCCCAAGTCTTGTCTCAAGCCCACCATTTGCACTTCTGCCTGGGCAGCTCCTGGGGCCTCCAGACCCCTCTCCAGGATCAAGTGTGGCCTCTCAGCTTCATCTTGGGGGATGAGTACCAGATCTAGGCCACACTGCATCTCCAGACTTGACCAGTAAGAAGCCTGTAAGGAGGCATCTGGATCCCTCTGGTTCCCTCTGGATCCTTCTCAGCATGTGTTGAGTTCCAGACATGATGCTGGTTGATGTCAGTGGGGGAGGTGGATGTGGGCACTGCCTATGGAGAATGTCACCCCTCATGGGGGTATCCTGAGCCCTGTGGACCTGCTGGGAGGCACACCTGACCCCTGATGGCACTTTTTCAGGAGGTGCCATGTGAACATCCTCCCCAGAACCCAGCACAAGATGTCCAGGTAAGGCCACTGCTTTGTCCCTAGGGCTGGGCATGGGACACAAAGTGATTCAGGACACCAGGCTGCACACTGGGCTTTGGTCAGGGACCTCTGGGCTCACAGCATGGTGAGGCCAAGGTGCCCATGATGTCCTCACCTGAAACTTGAGGGACCATGGGCAGAAAAGAAGGTAGACCTGCCTGATGCTGGGGTGGATGGGGTGGGCTGAAGGGACCCCTGCAATGTGGACATCTCTGGGCAAGAGGGGCAGATTCACAACCACAGACAGCAAGCAATGTTTACTGCAGTATTTTCTTTGAAAATACAGGAACAGAAATCCACCAACAGGGAGATATGCCCTGTGTTTACATCATATAAACATTGGTTTAGGAGCAGATGTGGCTCAAGTGATCGAGCTCCTGCTTCCCACATGGGAGGTCCCAGGATCGGTTCCCGTTGCCTCCTGAAACAACATAAACAAACATTAAGTAAAACAAACAAAAAGCCAACTCTGGGAAGCCAATGTGGGGAAGCCAATGTGGCTCAGTGGTTGAGTGCTGGCTTCCACATACAAGGGGCTGGTTTCAATCCCTGGCCCCCAGTAGATAAAAAATAAAAATAAAAAATAATTAGATAAAACTAAACATTGGTTTATATTTATAATTTTTTTTCCTGATCAAGAGCACCAGCTAAAGTTACAGTCTGCTAAAACCAGAAAACACGGGGAACCCAGTAGAAATGTCCTGCTAAACACCTTCTTACAAAACCATCAGCAGGACATTGCTGCCCAGGTTGCTGCTCACACCGGCCCTTGAGAGTTCTCAGCAGCATAGGAAGACTCCTGCCAGCCACTTATCATGGGGCTGGGGGTGCTTCTGGCCACACGATCCCCTGCTGCCACCTCATGAACCCTCAGAGACAGAACATGTAAAACCTGCTGCCTGCAACAGCAGAGCTTCTGGATGGAGTTTTGCCACCCCCTGCAAAGAAGGCAGGTTCAAAGTGACTCAAATTTGAGTGGGAAACCCAAAGTATGCCCCACAGCCCCCAGAAGTGGCAGCCAACAAGGAGCAGAAGCTGGGTAAAGGTGTCACCTTGGTGCCTGTTAACCCCACATGAATCTTGGCCACAGGGCAATGGCCATTGGGGAGCCAGCCAGGACAGGCTTTGGAAGGCCCTTGGTAGAGCCTGGCCACCATGGGACCAGAGGCTGGAAAGAGGGCGGCCTTCATTTCTGCCTTCCAGGTGTGGTCTCTGGGCTCCAGAAGGTGCCATGAGTGGAGGTCAGGGCAGGGCCAGTGCAAACTGAGGCTTGGAAGTGGGCCATCACTGCAGTGGGTGCCTGGCACAGAGGTGGTATTGAGGGCTTGGCCTTCAGCCCACAGCTGTTCCCACCACAGTAGCACTTCCTGGTGGGCAGGGCTCAGACTTGCAGGAGAGGAGTCAGCAGGCAGTGTCCACTAGAAGAGACAGCGCTGGAACCCCAGCTGTAGCATCAGCCCAGGATACAGCATCAGGAGTGAGTCCTCGATTAAGACCACAGATGTCCTCTTCCCACAAGGATGGCAGCCCCCAGCAGTCCCCAGGGATGTGGAAGCAAAAGAAATAGTCAAGAGAGAAAATAGAAAATGCATACAGGGAAATGCATCTCAGGAGTGGCAGCTCCATCACCTCATGGTGGGAAAGTCAGAGCATAAGGGGGTGCCTGTAGATCCTATGCAGGCCTGTGGGACCTGTGGAGCCCATGGACCCCATGGACCCTGGTGAGCCCCATGGAGTCTGTGGAGCCTATAGAGCCCATGGAGACTGTGGAACCATAGAGGCCTGTGGAGGTGTGCAGACCTGTGGACCCCTTGGATTCCATAGAGCCTGTGCAGGCCTGTGGAGGGCATGGAGCCTGTGCAGGAAGTGGAGCTGGTGGAGTCCATGGAGCCCATGGAGAACTGTGGAAACCGTGGAGCCCAGGGAGGATGTGTAAGTCCATAGAGCTTGTGGAGCCGGTGAAGCATGTGGAGGCCTGTGAAACCCATGGAGCATGTGGAGGGCCATGGAGCCTGTGGAGCCTGTGGAGCTTGGGAAACCCATGGAGACCTGTGGAGTTGGTGTATGCCCTTGTAGCTTTTGAAGCCTATGGAAGCTGTGGAGGTCTGTGAAGCCAGTTGAAGCCTGTGGAACCCATGGAGCCCAAACAGCCCATGGAGCCCCTGGAGGCCATGGAGCCACAGGAGGCCATGGAGACTGTGGAGCCCATGGAGGCCATTGAGCCCATGGATACCTATGGAGACGATGGAGCCTGTGGAGCCCATGGAGGCTGTGGAGCCTGTTCAGGCCCATAGAACAAGTGGAGCCTGTGAAATCTGTGGAGCATGGGGAGCTCATGGAACTCGTGAAGCCCATGGAGACTGGAAAGCCTGAGTAAGCTCATGGAGCCTGTAGAGTCTGTGGAAAGTGGAGCATGTGGAGGCCTGTGGAGCCTGTGGAATTCCATGGAGGCTGTGGAGTCTGTGGAGGTCTGTGGAGCCTGTGGAGCCCATGGAGACTGTGAAGCCTGTGGCCTTGTTGAGCCCACAGAGACTGTACAGGTCTGTGGAGCCTGCGGATCCCATGGATCCCATGAAGCCCAAGGAGCCCGTGAAGACTGTGCAGCCCAAGGAGCCCAGGGAGACCTGTGGATCATGTGGACTTGTGGATCCCATGGAGCCTGTTTAGTCCATCGAGCCTATGGAGCCTGTGGAGCTTGTCCAGGCCTTGGAGCCTGTGGAGCCTGTGGAGCCCATGGATCCCATGGGGCCTGAGGAGCCTGTGGAGACTGTGCAGACTGAGGATCCTATGGAGGCCTGTGGAGCATGTGGACTTGTGGATCCCATGGAGCCCATGGAGGCCTGTGGAGCCCTTGGAGCATGTGGATCCTGTGGAGCCCATGGAGCTTGTGCATACCATTGAGCCTGTGGTGCCCATAGAGTCCCAGGAGCCCATGGAGACATTGGAGCCCATGGAGCCTGTGGAGTACATGGAGGCCTGTGGATCCTGTAAAGGCCTGTGAAGCCCATTGAGCCCATGGAGCTTGTGGTGACTGTAGAGGCCAATACAGCCTGTGGAGCCTCTGGAGCATGTGGATGCCTGTGGAAGTGATGGAGTCCATTGAGACCGTGAGGGCCTTAGGAGCCTGTGGAGGCCCATGGAACCTGTCGAGCCTGTGGATCCTGTGAAGTCCATGGAGCCTGTGAGTGCATGGAACCTGTGGAGCTTTTGCAGGCCCATGGAGGCGATGGAGGCTGTGAAGCCCATGAAGATCATGGAGCCAGTGGAGCTCACGTAGCCCACAGAGGCCATGGTGCCTTTGCAGGCCCATTGATTCTGTAGAGTCTGTGGAGCATGTGGAGCCTTTGCAGGCCCTGGAGCCTTTGCAGGAACATGGAACCAGTGGAGACTGTGCAACCTTGGGAGACAGGTGGAGCCCGTGGATCCTGTGGAGCCCACAGAGCCCATGGATTCTGTGGAGGCCAGTGGAGCACATGGAGCAAATAGGCCTGAGAAGCCAGTTGAAGCCTGTGGAGCCCATGGAGCCCATGGAACCTGAGCAGTCCATGGAGCCTGTGGAGGCCATGGAGCCCCAAGTGCCCACAGAGTGGGCCCATGGAGCCTGTGGAGCCTCTTGAGCCCATGGAGTCCATGGAGCCTGGGGACACCTGTGGAGCCGGGGAAGCCTGCGGAGCCTGTGCAGGCCCATGGAACCTGTGGACCTATGGAAACTGTGCGGCCCATGGTGGCCCATGGAGCCTGTGGAGCCTTCTTGGAGCCCATGGTGTCCATGGAGCCTGCCAAATCTACAGAGCCTGTAGAGGCTGTGGTGCCCATGGAGCCCGTGGAACTCATGGAGTCTGTGAAACCTGTGCAGGCTGGTGGATCAAGTGGAACCAGTGCAGGCCTGTGGAGCATGTGGAGCCTGTGAACCCCATGGAGCCCATGGAGCTTGGGCAGGCCTGGGGAGATTGTGGAGTCTATGGAGCTGGTGGAGCCCATGAGGGCTGTGGAGCCCATGGAGCTTGTGGAGCCTTTGCAGGACCTGGAGACTATGGAGCTTGTGGAGACCATGATGCTGTGGAGCCCATGGAGTCTTGTGGAGCCTGTGTAGAACATGGAGCCTGTGGAGCCCATTGAGCTTGTAGAGCCATAGGAGCCTGTGGAGCCTGTGGATCCCATGGAGCATGTGGAGCCTTTGGACATTCTGGAGCCCATGGAGTCCAGTGCAGCCTGTGGAACCTGTGTATACCCATGGAGCCTGTGGAGCACATGGAGTCTGTGGAGCACGTGGAGCCAATGTGGACACAGGTGATTCCGTGGAGTCCTGTGTAGCTGTGGAGCCCATGGAGCCTACGCAGTTAGTGGAGCCTGTGGAGCCTGTGCAGGCCTCTGGAGCCAGTGGAGTCTGTGGAGCATGTGGACGCCTGTGGAGCCTATGCAGGCCCATGGAGGCCATTAAGACCTGTGGAGCATGTGCTGCCTGTGGAGACCGTAGAGCCTGCGGAGCCTGTGGAGGCTGTGGAGGCCAGTGGAGCATATGGGTCCTTTGAATCCTGTGGAGTCTGTGGAGACCCATGGAGCCTGTGGAGACTGTGTAACCCATATGGAGCCTATGCAGACCTGTGGAGCCCGTGGAGCACCTGGAGCCCATAGAGGCCTGTGGAGCCTGTGCAGGCCCATGGTGGATGTTGAGGCCATGGAGACCAAGAAGTCCATGGAGACCGTGGAGTTCACAAAGACTGTGGAGCCTGAACAGGCCTGTGGATCCTGTGGAGCTTGTGGAGCACATGGGGCCCATGGAGCCTGGTGAGGTATGGAGCCCGAGGACACCACAGATTGTGGAGCCCATGGAGTGTATGCAGCTTGTGGATGCCTGTGGAGCCCATGGAGCCCATGGAGCCCATGGAGATCGTGGATCCCGTTGAGGCCTGTGGAGACTGTACAGGCCCATGGAGGCTGTGGAGCCTGTACATGCCCATGGAGGCTTGTGGAGCCTGTGGAGACCATGTAGCCTCTGCTGCCCTGTGAAGCCTGTGGTGCTTTTGAAGCCCGTGGAGGCCTATGGAGCCAGTGCATGTCCTTGGAAACTCTGGAGCCTGTGGCACCTTTGGAAGCCTGTGGCGCCCATGGAGGCTGTGGAACCTGTGGAGCATGTGGAGCCCATGTAGCCTTTGAAGGCTGTGGAGCCCATGGAGGCTGTGGAGCCTGTGAAGCCTGTGGAACTTGTGGAGCTTTGGAGCTCATGGAGGCCTGTGAAGCCTGTGCAGGCCTGTGTAACTTGTGGAGACTGTAAGCCCATGGAGCCTGTGGAGGCTGTGGAGCTTGTGGAGGCCTGTGGAGCCTGTGCAGGCTATCGAGCCTGTGGAGTCCATGGAGGCCTGTGGAGCACTTGGAGTCTGTGAAGCCCAAGGAGCATGTGGAGACTTGTGGAGTCTGTCCAGGCCCATGGTGGCCATGGAGCTTGCGCAGGCCTGTGGAGCCAGTTGAGACCGTAGACCCTGTGGAGACCTGTGGAGCCTGTGCAGACCCTTGGAGCCTGTGGAGCTGTGGAGGACTCTCCCAGGTGCTGTCTTTTGCAGTGTTCATGACCTGTCAACACCCTGCTTTCCTATTGGCTGGTGTCCTGTCAATCACCCCACCCGGCCCCTTCCTGCCCACCCAAATGCTGATGCGATTCCATGTGCCAGCTGAACCCCACATTGATTGGCTTCCAGACACTGTCCGTCATGGAGTGGGGCATGCCCTCTTTGGGGGCGGAGTCAGGGAACCTGGGTCAGATTGCATTGGCCCACTTAACTTGCGATATTCCCATTCCCTCAAGTCCCACTCATTCCATGGGTTGTTTTCGGACCACGCACATGCTGACCTGATGTGTGTGCTCTGACTGTGATGCCACTTTGGATCCAGGAGTGTAGCGAGGGTCAGAGTATCTGACCCATGGTGCAGGTGGGTGGCAGATCAAGCACCCACAGCCTGTGCCTCAGAACCCCAGCCTGCGTCCGGCCTAGAGGTAGTGGTGAGTTTGCAGACACAACTTGACATCAGAGTGGGTGCAGGCCATGTGGGGGGAACCCAAAGGTGCTGCAGGCATGGGATCTGCAGGAACCCCCATAAGCAGGGAAAAGAGGGCAGAGCTATGCTCTTCATGCTGTGTTTCAGGAGCACCTGTCACACGCTCCCCGTAAAGTTCCATATACTGGGATCGAACGGGTGTCCTGGAAAGTTGCACAGCACCATCAACAGTCCTGCATGCCTTCCAGGCAGATTGGGGTCCTGGCCGTGGTGGGCTGGGGCTGCTGTTTCAATGGACAGTGCATGGCCGGTCAAGAGGCATGGGGTCCTGCTTGGGGTTCAGGTCCAGAGGGCTGTGCCATGACACAGGTTACCATATCAGAACAAGAGACCCTGGTCCATGCTGCAGGGTCGCCCTGCTCCCCCATGGTTCTTCATCACCTCCATCCCTCCCCTCCACCATCCCTCATCCTTACACCTCACCTCCATGATCTGTCTTCCCCACAACAAAGCATTCAATTCATCCAAAGTACACAATCAGTGGTATTTGGCACAATCACATAGTTGTGCATTCATCACCTCAGTCATCATCAGAGCATTTTCATTATTTCAACAATAATAATAATAAATAAACAAAAAAATAATAATAAACGAAAAAACAAATAAGAAAATCTATCACCTCTCAATGTCTCTATGCTTCCCCTGCTGTCCACAGCTCCCATTTCTGCCAATTTTTGCATAAATACTTCTTTCGTTCATATGTAAATTGATTTTTATTTGCATTTTATATAAATGGAATCATACACTGTGTTACACAATACAGTTAGTTCATAGTAATACAATCTTTTTGCATTTGTCCTTTTGTGTCTGACTTGCTTCATTCAGCATACTGTCCTCCAGGTTCATCCATGTTGTCATATGCTTTATGACTTCATTTCTTCTTACAGCTGCATAATATTCCATCATGTGAATACAGTACAGTTTGTTTATCCATTCATCAGTTGATAGACACCTGGGTTGTTTCCAGATTTTGGTAATTGTGAATAATGCTGCTACCAGCATAGGTGTGCAGGTATCCATTTGTGTCACTGCTCTCAGTTCTTCAGGGTTTATACCCAATAGTAGTATTACAAGGTCATGTGGCAAATCTATTCTCAACTTCTTTAGGAACTGTCAAACAGTCCTCCACAGTGGCTGTACCATTCTGCATTCCTGCCAACAGTCACTAAGTTGTGTTCTCATTTTCATGTGTCTCAATATATTTATGAGTTCACTTGCAATTTCTTCTTTGACCCACTGATTATTTAGGAGTGAGTTGTTTAAACTCCAAACATTAGTGAATTTACCTTTCTCCTTTTGTTTTTGATTTCCAGTTTCAATCCCTTATGATCTGAGAAGATGCATTGTATAATTTCAATCTTTTTATATTTATTGAGAACTGCATTGTGCCTTAACATGTGGTCTATCCTGGAGAAGGATCTATGGACACATAAGAAGAATCTATAACCCACTGAGTTTGGATGCAGAATTATGTATATGTCTTTAAGGTCTAAGTCATTTATCATATTGTGTAAGTTCTCTGTTTCCTTGTTGATCTTCTGTCTAGTTGTTCTGTTTAATTATGTGAGTGGTGTGTTAAAGTCTCCTTTCAGGTTTGCCAGAATTTATCTCATGTATTTTGGAGCACCTTGGTTAGGTGCATAGATATTTATATCTGTTATATCTCCCTAGTGGATTGTCCCTTTTATTAATATTTAATGGTCTTCACTATGTCTTATAATTTTTTGCATTTAAAGTCTGTTTTTTTTTCCAGTAATACTAAGCTACCCCTCCTGTTTTTGGTTACTATTTGCATGGAGTATCTTTTTCAAACCTTTCATTTTCAGATCGTATGTATCCCTGGATCTAAGGTGGGTCTCTTGTAAGCAGCATTGGACTGCTCATGCTTTCTAATATACATTCTGTCAGTATATGTAGCCATTTGGCAATTTGATATAATTATAAATTCCAAAAATATAATTAGCTCATGCTTTTAAACTGATGTGTTAATCTGAGCATGATTAAGTTGTGATTAGGGCATTGACTGGGCCATGTCAGTAAGGCATCAAGCCCCACCCATTGGTGGATAGGGGATCGAGTAGAAATGGAAAGGCAAAGGACACAGGGAGCAGTTTTTGAGTTGCAGTTTTGATGTTGGAGATTTGATGTTGGAGAGAAGTCCTCAGGAGAAGAGAAGTGAGCCGCTCACCTGATAGTCTACAGCTGATTTTGTGGTGGAAACAGAGGAGCTAAGCTCAGAGAGAAACAGAGCCCCAGGAAGGGAGGTATCCAAGAAGCCTGAACCCAGGCAAACATCAGCAGCTGTCTTGCTCCAAGACGTGGCAATTCACTTTGGTGAGAGAATAAACTTACGCTTTACAGCCTGGTAACTGTGGAATTCTACTCCAAAAAATACCCTTATAAAGACCAACCCATTTCTGGTATTTCACGTTAGCACCCCTTTGGCTGACTAATACAGAATTTGGTACCAGGAGTGGGGAAGTGCTTTTGCAATTACCAAAATGTTGGAATGGTTTTAAAAATGGGTAAGGGGTATTTTTTGGAGGAATTGTGAAATGTTTGATGGAAAAAGCCTAGATCAATTTGAAGAAACTGTTGAAAGTCAGATGGACACTAAAGAGACTTTTTATGATGCCTTAGAAGTAAATGATGAAACTATTATTGGAAATTGGAGGAAAGGTGATCCATGTTTTAAAGTTGCAGAGAACTAGGCAAGATTAACTCCTGGTGTTATATGGAAGACAGAATTTGAAAATGGTGAACTGGTGCATTTAGCTGAAAAACTTTCCAAGGTAAACTTGGAGAATGTGGCTTGGCTTCTCCTTGCAGCTTATAACAAAATACTAAATTAGCAAAATACACTACGGACTGAACTTCAGGTCACAAAGAAAACAGACACTGATTCCAGAACTTCCAAGTTTCTGGAAATCAAGTTTCCAGGTGAAAGTGCCCCATTTGAAGACCTAGCTAAACTGGCAACTTGTAAATCATAATTGAAGATGCAGTTATCTCGGAAAGACTTGAGGAAAGTCTTACTGTCTGATGGCTTGGACCCCTGCTATTTGCATGCTAACCAACAGTTTTGAGAGCACTGTATGAAGAAAACCACTGTTTGCTTGGACTAAAAAGGACATGTAAAGGAGACATTGAAGAAGAAACAGCTTTAAGGAGAAAACCATGGAAGCTGAGATGAGGAAATAAGACATCACCTTGGGCCAAGAGAGGAACCCCACGCATGTGTACACAAAGGGTGAGTTTTCCCCAGCAGTTGAAGAGAGTGGATGTTCCCACCCTACGTTCAGGGAGAGTTTTGCTGCCCCAGGGTACAGGGAGGGTAGACCACATTCCTCAAAGATTAGGGCGGTTAAGTTCAGCACTCCATAGGTCTGAGAGGGGTGCTCCTGTCCCCCATGAATTAGAGAAGGCTGGGTGGTCAGCCCATTGCTCTGAGAGGGTTGAAACTGTATGTCAAATGTAAGGGGGAATGTTGTCTTCACCTCACATTACTAGAGGGTCTAAGAATCTAACCCAAAAATTGGGTAAGGTGTGGCAATCACCCCAAGACTCCTGGAGGGTGAGGTCTGGAACTTGGTCAATATCCAGGTGATTGATGAGGGTGGAACCAATAAAATGGCCCTTGGGCAAGCCTGCAGAAATGGTGGGTCCCCATGTGGCCCCAAGGAGAAGAAACCGTCATCTTAAGAATGACTCTCAGACTTTGAATTCAAATAGAGGATGCCCTGCAGGTTTACTGAACTGTAGAGGATCCATGACTCATGTTTAACAACCCAGTTTCACTTTATGATAATGAAAATGTTTATCCTTTGTCTTTCCATTTGTGTATTGGAAGGAGTTAAATGGTTTTGTAAGTTTCAGAGGTCTACAGCAGACAGGATTTTGCCTGAAGACAAACTGAATTTCTTAAACTGCCTATGATATGATTTTATACTTGAATTGTTACTGATTTAAGATTTTTGAATATAGTAATATATTTTTTTAATTCAGAGGGTGGAATGTAGTTGTTTGGCAATTTGATGTAATTATGAATTCCAAAAATATAATTGGATCATGCTTGTAAACTGATCTGTTAATCTGGGCATGGTTAAGGTATGATTAGGGCATTAACTGGGCCATGTCAGTAGGGCATTGAGCCCCACCCCTTGTTAGGTGGGGGAATTGAATATAAAAGGCAAGGCAAAGGACAGAGGGAGCAGTTTTTGAGTTGCAGTCTTGATGTTGGAGCGAAGGCCCCAGGAGAAGAAAAGTGAGCCATTCACTTGATAATGTACAGCTGACCTTGTGGTAGAAACAGAGGAGCTAAGCTCAGAGAGAAACAAAGCCCTGGGAAGAGAGGAATCCCAGAAGCCTGAACACTGGCAAACATCAGCAGCTGTCTTGCTCCAACAGGTGGCAATGGACTTTAGTGAAAGAATAAACTTATGCTTTATGTGCTGGTAACTCTGGACTTCTACCCCAATTAAATACCCTTTATAAAGATCAATCCATTTCTGGTATTTCGTATTAGCACCACTTTGGCTGACTAATACAGTGTATATCTTGTTTTTTTAAAAAGATTTATTTATTTATTTATTTATTTATTTATTTATTTATTTATTTACTTTTACCCATTTTTACCCCCTTCTACCCGGCTTTTGCTGTGTTTGTGTCCATTGACTGGGTAATTCTTTGTCTGTTTCCTGCCCTCTCTTCTCATCCTTCTCCTCCTGTTAAACTTCCTGTAATATGTTTCATAGTCATATGCTACTATAAATGAATGTTGTATTACTATCATTGCCAACTGTTTTCTGCTATTTAGATAAAAGAAAATTCATTTTTGTTTCTCATATTTGTACCCTGCAACTTTTCTGATTTGAATTTTTGGTTCTAGTAATTGTTTTGTGGAATCCTTGCAATTCTGCATGTAGCAATCATGTCTTCAGTTAATAGAGAAAATTTTATTATTTTTCTTTTTTTAACTTTTTTTAAAATGAATTCTTTCCAAACTCTATTATAAATTGAATAAGAATAATCTGTGGGCTTCCTTGCTTTGTTCCTGCTGTTTGGGTGAAAAGCTTAATGCTTTCCCTATTGAATGTGATTTTAGGCATAAGTTCATTTTAGAAGCCCTTTGTGACATCTTAGAAATAACTTTTTATTCTTATGTTGTGAGAGATAATCGTGAATGTGGGTTCAAATTTATCAAATAATTTTAATACATCTATTGAAATATTTATTTGTATTTTCCACTTTTTCTCTGAATATAATGCATTGTCTACACTGATATTTCAATATTAAAACAATGGTTCATTTTGAAGCTAAATCCTACTTATTCATTGTGGTAGTTGGATAATGGATGGACTACAGAAAATCATATTTTTAGAGCTAGTACATTTCTGTGGGTGTGAACCTATTGTTTGTGGGACCTTTGGATTAGATTACTTCAGTAGGGTGTGACCCAAGTTGTGTCTTAATCCTCTTACTGGAGTCCATTGAAAACATGGTGAATAAAGAGAGAAAACCCACAGGCATACAGAGAGAAATCAACAGAAACACAGGAGAGAAAGCAGTGAAGCCAGAAGCTGTTGACGACAGACCCCAGAGGGGAAGGCAGAGACTCCTAGATACTACTGTGTGCCTTTCAATGCAACAGAGGATTCCAGGAACACCAGCAGCCAGTCTTTGAGGAGAAAACTTCACCTGATGAAGCCTTGATTTGAAAGTTTTTTCCAGCCTCAGAACTGTATGATAACAAGATAATAAATTCTCATTGTAAAAGCCAACCCATTTCTGGGTTGCATTTTAGCAGTCAAAATCTATGCAATACTGTTATTCTTCAAAGAATCTTATTCCCTAGCTTTTTCTCTTAAACTTTCACCATGCTTATTGTTTTCCCCAACTGTTATTTTTCGCCCCATGCAGAAGCACCTTGTTCATTTGCCTTTCAAAATTTAGAGGAACATCCTTGTATTAGTCAGCCAAAGGGGTGCTAATGTGAAACACCAAAAATCGGTTGGTCTTTATAAAGGGTATTTATTTGGGGTAGAAGTCCACAGATACCAGGCCATAAAGTGTTATATTTCTTCTCTCACCACAGTCCATTGCCACATGTCAGAGCAAGACAGCTACCGACGTTTGCTGGGTTTCAGGCTTCTGGGGTTCCTCTCTTCCCGGGGCTGCATTTCTCTCTGGGCTTATCTCTTGTTTCCTCCACAAGGTCAGCTGTAGACAATCAGGCAAACGGCTTGCTTCTCTTCTGCTGGGGCCTTCTTTTGAACATCAAAACTGCTTCTCAAAAGACTGCTTCTCAAAAGATTGCTTTTGCCATGCCTTTTATATTTGATTCTCCACCCACCAAGGGGTGGGGCTCAACACTCTAATCATAACCTAATCATGCCCAGATTAACAGATCAGTTTACAAGCATGATCCAATTATATTTTTGGAATTCATAATTACATCAAATTGGCCAATGCTTACACTCCACCCTCTGAATTCAAAAAATACATTACAATATTCAAAAAAAACTTAAATCAGTAACAATGCAAGTACAAAATCATATCATAATCATTTTAAAGAAATACAGTTCATCTTGAGGCAAAGTCCCATCTGCTATAGACCTCTGAAACTTACAAAACCATTTAACTGCTTCCAATACACAAATGGAAAAACAAAGGATAAACATTTTCATTATCATAAGGAGAAATTGGGATGTTAAACATGAGTCATGGATCCTTTACAGTTCAGTAAAATTGCAGGGCATCGTCCATTCGATTTCAAAGTCTGAGAGTCATTCTTAAGATGAAGGTTTCTTATCCTTGGGACCACATGAGAACCCACCCTTTCCACAGGCTTGCCCAATGGCCATTTTCTTTGTTCCACCCTCATCAAATATCTGGGTGTCGACCAAGCTCCAGACCTCACACTCCAAGAGTGTTGGGGTGATTGCCACACCTTACCCAATCTTTGGGTTACAGTATTAGCCCCGCTAGTACAGTGAGGTGAAGACAACATTCCCCTTAACCTTTGGCATACAGGTTCAACCGTCTCAGAGAAACAAGTTGAACACCTGGCTTTCCCAAACCTTTGATATACAGGTTCAACCCTCTCATAGCAACAGGTTGACCACCTGGCCTTCTCTAATCCATGGGGGACAGGTACACCCCTCTCAGACCTATGGGTTGTTGACCTTAACTGCCCTAATCTTTGAGGAATGTGCTCCACACTCCCTGCACCCTGGGGTGGCAAAACTCTCCCAGAACATCAGGTGGGGACATCCATCCTCTTCAACTGCTGGGGAAAACTTACCCTCTCTGTACCTATGGGTGGGACTCCTCTCTTGGCCCAAGGAGATGTCTTAATCCCAGGTCTCTGCTTCCACGGTTTTCTTCTTAAAGCTGTTTCTCCTTCAATCTCTCCTTTCCATGTCCTCTTTTGTCCAAGCTGACAGTGGTTTTGTTCATACAGCTCTCTCAAAAACTTTGTTGGTTTAGCATGCAGGAAGCAGGCATCCAAGCCATCAGACAATAAGACTTTCCACAAGTCTTTCCTAGATAACTGCATCTTCAATTATGATTTATAAGTTCCAAGTTTAGTAAAGACTTCAAATGGGGCACTTGCATCTGGGATTCTGATTTCCAAAAACTTGGAAGTTCTGGAATCGGTTTCTGTTTTCTTTGTGCCCAAAAGTTCAGTCCTTAGTGTATTTCCCTCATGTAGTATTTTGCTATAAGCTGCAAGGAGAAGCCAACCCACATTCTCTGAGTTTACTTGGAAAGTTCTTTAGCTAAATGCTCTGGTTCACCATTTTCAAATACTGTCTTCCATATAACACCAGGAGTTAATTTTGCTTAGTTCTCTGCAACTTTAAAACATGGATCACCTTTCCTCCAATTTCCAATAATAGTTTCACCATTTACTTCTAAGGCATCATAGAAAGTCTCTTTAACGTGCATACTACTATCAACATTCTCTTCAAAGTGATCTAGGCCTTTTCCATCAAGCATTTCACAATTCCTCCAAAAAATACCCCTTACCCATTTATAAAACCCTTCCAACATTTTGGTAACTACAAAAGCACTTCCCCCTCCTCGGTACCAAATTCTGTATTAGTCAGCCAAAGGGGTGCTAATGTGAAATACCAAAAATGAGTTGGTCTTTATAAAGGGTATTTATTTGGGGTAGAAGTCCACAGATACCAGGCCATAAAGCGTTATGTTTCTTCTCTCACCACAGTTCATTGCCATGTGTTAGAACAAGACAGCTGCCGGCATTTGCTGGGGTTCAGGCTTCTGGGGTTCTTTTCTTCACGGGGCTGCATTTCTCTCCAGGCTTAGCTCCTATTTCCTCCACAAGGTCAGCTTTAGACGATCAGGTGAATGGCTTGCTTCTCTTCTCCTGGGGCCTTCTTTCCAACATCAAAACTGCTTCTCAAAAGACTGCTTCTCAAAAGACTGCTTTTGCCATGCCTTTTATATTTGATTCCCCACCCACCAAAGGGTGGGGCTCAACACCCTAACCATAACCTAATCATGCCCAGATTAACAGATCAGTTTACAAGCATGACCCAATTATATTTTTGGAATTCATAATTACATCAAATTGGCCAATGGTTACAATCCTTATTCATGAAGCTGTTTCGCCATGTTAAGAGAATTCCAAGTTATGGGAAACAGAGACAAGCCCCTAGGATCAGTCTTTCTGGGAACCCATCGAAAGGTGTAAACAGACAAACACCATTCTTTAAGAGCAAGGTACGCAATGATCCCTCTGATTCCAGATACCCATACTGGGAATCAGGTTTGCCTTCTTCATAAATGCTGCAAAATTGGGAAGGGTTTCGGGGGAAGGGTAAGTTAAAAAACAGCTTTCCTACGATGTGAATAACCTTTCTCCTGCTTAAGTATTTTTTTCAATTTCTGCAAAACTTTGATTTTCTTCCAGATTTCCAATAAGGTCCCTTTTGACAATTATTCTAGGTTTTTTTTTGTTTGCTTCTGGGGAGATACAGGCCCACAGACTTCCTGATTATGCAACATAAACTGAAATCACACTAAAGTTAGATATTTTAACACCATTCCCAAAAATTTACAGAAAATTAGAAAATAAATAAATAAAACTATTCCTGAGCTCTTTTAAATTTGTTTTTACAAAAACAACTTTATTGACATATAATTACATATCACACTATTCTTCCATTTAATCTGTACAAATAATGACTTTTATTTTATTCATAAAGTTTTGCATGAATTTATAGTTTCATAGCTTTTGGGTATATACCTCAGAGTGAAATTGCTAGCTCATGTGGTAAATCTATATTTGATCATTTGAATTATTACCAGAATTTTCCAAAGTGACCTATTTTACATTCCCACTATTAATGTGTGAGTTTTATGAATTCTATACATCCTGTCATCTTTATATTATCTGACTTTTGGAGTCTAGCCATTTTAGTGGGTGTAAAATTATGTCTCAATGTGATTTAATTAGCATTTCCTTGGTGACTAATGTTGTCAAGCATTTTTCCATATACTTATTG